>BCLG01002843.1:47961-60175 GCA_001602295.1 Zoysia matrella | reverse complement strand
TCCGTGCGGCGGCGTCCGGCGACGCGAAGGAGGCGACGGCGCGCGGGGCTCCGTTGAGGGAGGAGCGGCCGTGCCGACGTGTTAGGTGTGCGTGGAGGGTGGTGGCAAAGCCTTGGCTCCAGTCGGACCGGCATTCCGGTGACCGGCGGCGAGGAATTGCCTCGCGGCAAGCTCGTCGGAGTTGGAGCGGAAAAGTGAAATTGGCGGTGCGCAGAGGCGGGACTAGCCTGAGCACGGTGGAGCGGAGAGCATGCCGGGGTGCCCTTTTATAGGCGGCGAGGTGGTCGGTGCAGCGGGGCACGGCGATGACTGGTCAAAGCGGGTTGGTGGCGGCAATTACTGAGCATGGGCGCGGTTCTCCTGTGCAAGGCGAGGTGTGACATCCGGCTTGGCACTGTGAATGACGCGCGGAGGCAGACAGCATGGGCGGAGCTCGACGTCGGCTTGTCTCCGTCGAGCGACGACGAGGAGCCGGTGACATTGGGCTTGGGCGTGAAGCGACGCGACGAGGGCCTGAGCGGGATGGGGGAGAGTATGACGTCCGGCTTGGGGTGTGCCAAGCGGGCCCATGCGCGGCAGAGCGGAGCAGCGCGGCTCTGCTTGCCGGAGGGCCGCGCCCTGGAATCGCGGCGGTTGTTTTACACCAAGGGAAAAATGTATAAGTACAGTCGGTGTTGCACATTGGAGTAGCGAGCAATAGTGACTAGAATGGTCATAACAAGTTTTTCAATGAAATGGATGCACAGACTAGATAAATAAATAACAAAAGGTGCAAGGTTAAAAGTTTTTACTAAGAATATCTGCCAACTTGGATCTGGCCTCTAATGATAATCCTACAGTTGAGAAACATGCTTATCAGCTACAACACAAACTTAAAAAAAAGACAATATAAGAAGCTGAGTCTGATGTAGTATGTTTGTAAAGAGAGTGCTAACATACTAGGAGTATCAAAATTTGTCTCCTGGCAGTGATTTGAAGAAGGCAGCCTGGACAAAGCAAATCACATAAATATTTGTGAGTTAATATTAAAAACTGAAAACAATGGAAGCAGACGAGTTCGGCTACGTGATTCTGTACCTCTTCTTTTTCTCGAGATAGAACCGAGCAAGCGTAGATGCTGGCAACCGATCTACCTTTACATGGCGCCTCTGACGGGAACTACAAGAGGTTAATTTGAGGGCAGCAGAATTAGTGAATTACTCAGAATCAAGTGAACAAATTAATGTATGACGCATCGATCACGATGAAAGAGGCACGCAACAAATCGATGAGATGCAGAACGTATGAGAGCTATAGTATACTAAAATACCTGAACCCATTAATGGGGATAACGTTGTGCGGCCTGAGTGGGCAGCATGGCATCCGCAGCAGGTCATTGAACTCTGGAACATTATGGATCAGATCCTCGATCATGTCAGCACCCTTGTGTCTGACGCGAACCCAATTGATGGAGGTCCTACATTGATGCAGCAACAGATGGTAAGGAACAAAAAAAAAAGGAAGATGTTTTCGAGCAACCGGCTGGATAACAGAAGATGAGTTCACCTGGGCCGCTGGGAGTAGAGGACGGACAAGAGGATGCGGCCAAGCTTGAGATGGCTCTGGTGAACATCGGGGTTCTCTTTGAGGTAGCGCTCGTACCGCCGCGCGAAGCTAGTGCCGCTTTCCTTCCCGGCGACGATGCTGTTGAGGATTTTGTGCATGTGGACAAAGTTGAGGAAGATCTCACCCTCGTCTCCGAACTCGTGGTATGGGCTTGCAAAGCGTTCGAGGTAACTGACGGCGTCATGCCACCTTCCCCGTCTCACGAGGCCCTGCATGTGCTCGACGTGGAAGAAGACGTCCGTCTTGACAGCCACCCTGCGACGCGAGCGCAGATCCGGTGAGGCCCCGACGCCGCGTGATGAAACGTGGACACACAGAGAGAGAGAGAGAGAGAGAGACGTACGAATCGAAGGCGTCGTCCAGGCGGCGGACACTGAGGTAGGCGAGAAGACGGCGGAGGCGGAGGCGCGACACACAGGGGTACTCCAGCGATCGCCTGCCGGGGCGCCTGCGCTTGCCGGAGGCACCGGTGGCTGCGGGGATCTCCATCGTGTCGAGACTAGAGGACGCCAACGACGACGGCGACGAGGCTCTGCGAAAGCACGAATATAAGCAGGCGACCCACCGCCTCCGGCTGTTCAGTTTTATAAACCAGTGCCCTCCGTCATCACCTCCTCGTAGCCTCTTCGCCTCTGCCTCTGCCTCTCCCTCTTCCTCACTTTCGCCTCATCCCCCTCGCATTCCTTTCTTGCGACGAATTGTACTAGTAGGTGGGCTAGGCCAAGTAAATGGTTCTATTGATTTGATGGGCCCAGGTGTGTTAGGTTTACATAGCCAAGAGTGTTAGGTCCGTCTACTCCTATCCTCGGATACTCGAAATTTCATTAGTTGGGATGGGACTTACATTACTCATTCTACCTAGGGGTGGAAACCACCAGATTAAGATTGGGCTACATATCTATTTATTTTTAAACTAAAATTTAATAAAAGTTGATAAAATTTGTGAAAAGATCCGCAACTGAGATTTCTATCACCCGTAGTCATCATCTAGATTGTTTCTAAAAGTGAAAACATTAATAACATAAATTTTCTATTCTAAAATTATTGTAGCAAGCAAATTTAATATTATTGTCATCGCCTAGTTCAAATCTGAACTAGAAAATTTAACCTGTAGAATATTGTACACTCCCTCTCGTATCAGAAAAAGGTTCTCGTTTCCCACAATCTGCACTTCCGCAGCAAGCGCCTCGCTCGTTCCTACCTTAACGGGGTCGATTTTATTGGCACTCTGTGTTGGGCTGACACGGCCGACCGTTCAACAAAATCTGGAAATCCACTAAAAAGGTACGTAGCCATTAGCTGCCCTTTCCCTAGTTTAAAGGCGGCCCTCAGGTTCAATTCATGTTCCGAAATTCACCGAGCTCCCAACTCGACCAAACGAAGCGATTCGTCTCCAGCGATGGCCCCGCGACGAAACGGCGCTCGCGCGTCTCCAACGACCCTCGCGCCGACGTTGGCCATCCTTGTGATCGTCGCGCTCGGCGCGGAATACGCGTCAGCGGAAGCTAGTATGCACGCACGCACACTCTTAGCTTTTCTTCGGCATGCATGGCGATATATATATATATCGATCCGCAGTATATCGATTTCTCATGGATGTTTTCTAGCTGCAAGGATTGGTTATTTTCCTCGAGACAAAATGATCACGCTGTGTCTTTTGATATATATATGTCCCAGACACGCCGCATTCGACGTTCAGCTACGCGAAGGGCGCGGAGGATCCTTCGAAATGGGGCACGCTGCGGAAGGAATGGGCTGTCTGCGGGAACGGCACCAAGCAGTCGCCGATCGACATTACGGAGGTGGTGGTCTCCAAGGATTTGGGGCCGCTGGAGCAGACCTACAAGGCCGGAAGCGCCACGCTGCAGAACCGAGGCCACGATTTCATGGTTAGCTCAGACCACCATTCTGTCAACCTACTGAGTCCAGCAATTTGCACTGATTCCCTGTGTGTTTGGTCTAGCTGAGCTTCAAGGGAGGAAATGGCAACCTGAAGATTGAAGGGAAGGAGTACACGCTTCAGCAGGCGCACTGGCACGCGCCCTCTGAACACACCATCAACGGCACTGGGTAGGCATCCATGCCAATCTGAAATCATTATACTCACGGCAAGATTGCTTAAACTAACAACTAATGTACTCGATCACTCGGTCTTATAATGCAATGCCAAGTCCTTAGCGATCACACTCATGTCTGATGAATTGGGTTCATGCGTGCGTGCAGCTTCGATGCAGAGATGCACATGGTGCACGAGGATTCAAGCAAGGCAAGGGCCGTCGTCTCCGTGCTCTTCAGCACCAAAGCAGGCAAGCCGAGCAAACTGCTGACTGATGTACGTTGATCAATTGTTATGTGTCTCCATGGACTACGGCTATTTCACTTCTGGTTTATTAATGGCTCGAAGAAGAAGAAATGAAATTGTGGCGAACATAAAACGCATGTTACATAGTATATGCATAATTGGATGTAGCAGATGCGGCGTCTTTCTGGAGCTGAGCAGTGATCTTTGATTCCTACTGGTGTGCGTGCAGCTAGAGCCATACTTCAAGAGGCTCGCCGGCAAAGAGACCGCCGAAGAGGAGGTGAAGGAACCAATTGATCCAGCAGCCTGGATAGACGAAGCCTCAGGCTACTACAGGTACGAGGGCTCGCTCACGACGCCGCCTTGCACCGAAGGGGTTATTTGGACGATCATGAGCAAGGTATGCATATACACACAAAAGATAAATTTACAACGAGCTCGTGTTTGAGTTTTATTTGAATTATTTCAGTTCGTTGCGTTGGGCCCAACTTTACAACAGAATAAGCTTTACTCCCTCTGTTTTAAAACTGTCGCCATCATGATGATAAATATAGATACAAAAAGGATTAATTTGATACAAAAGTTTAATAACTATGTAATATGTGAATTGTCATGGGTTCTTCTTCTCTTTTTTTAGGCCTAATTGTGGTCGGTTCAATGATGTGCCAGGTAGTGGATGCATCAAAGGAGCAGGTCGATTTGCTGATGTCGGCAAGCAAGGTATGTGGATGCTTAGAAAACCCAACGGTTCATCATAATTTATTTATTTATTTTACATTTGTTTTATCCATGTTTGCTAATGCAGACACCAGAACCGGATGCACGACCAATTCAGAAAACCAACAGCCGAGTTGTTCACTGCTACAAAGCTGCTTGAACTAGTTCCCGACAAGATAATAGAGGCGCGCTAGAGAAAAGGGCGCCAGGTTCAAGAAGCAGAGCAGCCGCGCGTTGAGGAGATCAGGAGCATATCAACTTTGAATATGGATAGAAATTGGAAGTGCTGGCACTCGTGTTTTTTATGGTACACAGAGCATGTGGCGGTTTCAGTAACCTTTAAAATCCTAGTTATTCTGTTGTTGCAGCCTTACTATGGATCAACGTAAATTGGTGTTAGGGTACAATTATATACCAACTTGCCCTTAGGGATAGAGATGCATTAAGAAAAATGCATTGAAATTTGAGAATGTCAAATAATTTTTTGAAAATATAAAAGACAACAATAACATGAATATATTTGTATGAATCTTTGCCCCTTTGTTTGTTATGAATGGCTCCTGAGTTTTCTTGCTCACTATACATCATAGGCTTATATTATCAAATTATTATATTATACATTCAATTTATTTCCTAATTTGATATATTGTCTCTGACCTAGAACATTCAATTTATTTTGTGTCAAAGGTCTGTTTTACGGCACAAATTGTTGGCAACTATCTTCAGGATCAACTCAAAGTTCTTTCTTTATCTTTAAAGAATTCTGCTTTACTTAAAATATCATAAACAGTTCTTGTAGGTTGAGCGCCTTTTTCAAGGAAATAAAGAATAGCTGGAACATTTAAAAAAGTTTGATTCTTTATCGGATCATAAAAACCAACTTTTTGAAGATCTCTCCCTTCTCTTCGAGATCGAACATCAATTGCAACGATTCGATAGACAGCTTATTGGGATAGATGTAGATAAACAATGCCCCCCCTAGAAACGTATAGGAGGTTTTCTCCTCATACGGCTCGAGAAAATGATTCGAATTTCTATCCATAATACAAGTAGAAAGAAATTAGCTGGATCCTTGTCATTGTGCTTCATGAATATATTGTCTAGGACCGAGAACGTTTTTCCTACCAGAGAAGCAGACAAGCAATTGACATTCTCCTTTATCACAATAGAATGTCTGGCCTTTCCAACTCTCTTAATAAAAATCTAATTTGAAAATGAAAATCATGTACAGCAGGTATGAACTGCCTATATGGTTCTGTCAAAATTAAGCAATTTCAGAAAAGCTATTTGGCTTCGCTAGAATGATTGGGCTTACAATAAAACAACACGGTCGATTTGGAGAATTCTTTCATTGATTTGGCACAGTATGAATAGAAAAGTTTCAATTTTCTGACATATTTTTTGTTTAGTTGATGAATCTTTTATGGGATGCATAGGTTCATTACCGTATAATTCGGGATCAGGAAGAAGATTGAATATGTGGTATGGTTTAATTTAAGAATCAATAGATAATTCAATAAGCATATATCATACAAGCGCTCAAATGGTGTGTAAATTAACACAGGCATAGGAAAAGTGTCTTAAAGCTGCAATATATTGCATCTCATGAACTAATTAAAAATAGCAACAGTCGCTTGGTCATGGTTGCGAGTAATAGACAACTGGATAGTTCAGGTAATGACGAAGAACCAGTTTCCAACCGCAATACCTCAATCAAAAATCATGCCAGCAACAAAATCCAGTTCTCAAATAATTAAAAACATAACTTAGAAGCTACTCCCTCCGTTTTTAAATTATTGACATTTTGACTTCAAACATCAACTTTGACAATTCGTCTTATTCAAAAAAGTTTGATGAATATTATATATTTTATTATAATTTATTTTATTATCAAAATAGTTAAAACTATAAATTATAATTTTACACATTTGAATTAATTTTTTGAATAAAACGAATGATCAAAGTTAATGTCTAAAGTCAATGATATCAATAATTTAGAAACGGAGGGAGTACTAAAGAACACCCATACTCAATGAACAGCAACAATAACGCTGTTCTAGGAACACAACCAATAAAAAAAAAACCCAAGTCTTTAATCAAGCGAATCTTAAGAATTAACCTATTTCTTTTCATTCGATTCTCACTTTCCTGTAGTTCATGTATTTGAACTTACATATCTCCTCGAAAAAATCATCAGCAGCATCATGGCAATTTTTCATCTGTGAGATTCTGATTACCATTGTCCGCAGCCTCACACTGTACTTCATGAGCGACTCGAGTGTGTTCAGCTTCTGTTCAGCATTGAGCGGCGAACGCACAGTGATCAGAACCTCTTCCAAACAAGGGATAAGGAACCTGGAGTCCAACTGCATGCCCAACTCACAAGAATCAGCTATATGGAATACCAGTCAAATTGTAGGTACAGTAATGTGGACAACAGAAAATGAGAAGCCATGCCTGTACACTCACGTTTTTTAGGCTATTTTTCTGGCACAGAGCAGCGAACATGGCACCATGGATCTCAAACTTGCAGAGCTTGGGGTGGCTGTTGAAGAAGTCGACCAGACCAACCTCTGGAAAAGGCTGAAGCGTGTTCAAGTCACCGCAGAACTCAATCTTCATGACCAGATGCTTCACCTCACTCGCGGACCGGAGCACAGAGGTCACCGCGGCCCAGCTCCATTGGACTCCGCGCAGCGAGAGGTCGTCGAGACCTGGGAGATTCCCAGTGTCCACCATGTACACCGTCCCTGTCATCATATATACATCACAAAATTGGTTATGCCATCATCACATTGAAACAACAGGAACTTACTGTGAAAGTCAAACTAAATGAATTCGTGACTGAGGATTCATCGCGTGGAGTACCGGTGCTTTTAGCGATTGAGAGGCGGCGAAGGCTGTGTCCACCGCTCAGAGTAATCCAGGTGAAGCCCTGGACCTCTAACGACTCCATGCGCGGCCCAGCAATCTGGAGCGAGCAGTTGCTGGCGCAGAGAAAGTCGAGACGGCAACGCTCGAGCAGAGCAAGCTCGATGGCCACCGTCCCGGAGCACTCGCAGCCGAGCAGCGACAGGTCGGTGAGGTTTGGGCACGCGGCGATGGCGTCCTTCACGGCGCTGTCCCGCATCGGCGCGCCGACGACCTCCAGCACGCGGAGCCGTGCCATCCGGTCCCACACCGGCGCGGCCATCAGCGACACTCCCCACAGCCTGAGTTCCTCGAGGTTCACCAAGAGGCCGATGCAGTCGAGGTGGCCGCTGTCGGCGGCCGCGTCAGTCCGCAGCTCGAGCACCCGCAGCGTGGCGCTCCTCGCGGCGAGCCAGGCAGGGAGACGCGAAATGGAGAAGGGACAGTATATGACCAACTCCCTGAGGCGCTCGACAGCGCCCACCATCCGGCCTATGGCGTCGTCAGCCGCGCCCCTGGCGGTCACCGCCGAGTGAAAGGCGTTCCTCGGGAAGAAGAGCGCGGGGAGGTACAGCACGCAATCGTGCCAGCGGCGGCAGACGCAGGCGCATGCGGCGACGTCGCGGACGTTGCTGAGCATCGTCAGGATGTGCTGCAGGACGCCCTCGGGGACGGCGTTCATGTCAGCGCCGCCGCCGCAGTCGCGGTCCCATTCCATTCGCAGGCGTTCGACGAAACGACCCACGCGCACACGAGAGCTCACGCGACGTGAATCATGCGACGCGACGAGGTGGGGTGGTTAGATAGAGGGATCCGGCACGCGCCGCCGCTCCTGTCAGAGTGGGGATTTAAATTTTGAAACTGTGATGAGCCCGCTCGCTTGGGGATTTGAATTTCGTGGGCCGTTCGCTCGGATTCGGCCAGTTTGAAACGGTTTCTTTTGATCTGCTGGTTTTCCATGCTGGCGGCGGCGTGGCAGCGCCGATTCAGGGGGCGGGGCCGTGGGCCTGCGTCGTCATCTCTCGAACGAGTTGATTTCCCGACGCGGTGAGAATTTATAAATAAAATGCAATTCAATAGCTACTTTTTTTATCAACCTTTACCCATTTAGCTCAATCTGAAACCCTCCATTTCATAAGAAAAGAGTGCTTCAGATTTACACTGGATTTGATGTTGCATTGTCACGCATACAAAAAACATCATGTTATTCTCGAGGTTTCACTCACCTTCATGGACATATACATAGTTCGCAATAAAAATATTAATACTTTATTAATAATTAAGGATAAAAAATGTCACACAACTGGTACAATAATGGAATAGCGTCACCTGAAAACAGTTTTATAAACCGACAAATATGCATAGAAAATTCAAAAGTCCTTGGAACAGAGAAATTCTATCGACCACAATATTACAATCTCTTGGTCAAAATCCGAAGGAATAGGAAATGAAGAAACTGTGAAGGTTTTGAATGTCACAGTAATACCATCACAATTTGTCTTATCCTCACCCTTTTAGGCTTTAGAGGTACATCTTCATATATCTAAAAAAAATATAAGAAACAGCTTCAGACATTACTGGAACTGATAATAGAAGTATCCAAGAGGGTTCAAAAAATATAATTGGGAGTCCAGTCATGAAAAGTAACGGGATTTCCATCTATTTTTCTCATGTTACATAGAAGTATGAAACTCTGCACAGACAAAAACTACGCTGCAATCGATTCATTTAGAAAGTGAAGCTTGTTTTATGTATCCAGGAGCTGTGGGGAAAAGGAGATCAAGTGCTGGAGAAAAAAAAATATATGAATCAACTTTAGCCAATATTATAACTGACTGAATCTAAGCAGTACATGAACAATAAAAATACCAAAATCTATCAAGACCTGATGCTCAAAAGTCAGAGGAGGTAATTATGTGCATCCTATTTTAGTCACCTATAAGTATTAATTATTAGACCTTGTTGATCATTTTCCTTTTGCTTTATTCAAGTATACACTAACTTCCGTTTACTGAACTCTCATCATATAAAAATAAAAGTACCTTAGTTTCTTACCAATATTTCTGTAGTCAACACAATCTCTACTTACAGAGATACCTTTTTCCAAGCATTCTTTAGTTGCCTAATGCAATAAAAAAATAATTAGATTTGTGCACGTTTTATTGTATAGTTTGATCAACAATTCATAAAAAGAAGAGTGTAAAGCTTGAGATGCCAGGCATCTGTTGAAGCTTGAGGTGCCAAGCATCTGTTAGAGCCATTTACAGCTGCTAGGCCCTTAAACAATTTACAGGGCACTGCATAGAAATCAGATCAAGTTTTCATTCGACGGCAAATTGTAAAGCAAGACCCTTTCTTTATAAACATCTAGCATTCATAACAGAGTTTTGCCTTGCACCTTTTAAACAGAAAAAAATTAAGAATCACACTTCAGATGATATTAGAGATTGGTGTTCAAATATAAACCCACACATGGGCATGTATATAGTTTTCATTGAGGTTATAGATCTCATCTATTAAAAAGGGAGACAGAATAGCGACATAATCCAGGCATTCTCCAAAATTTCAGTGACAAAAGCATGATGCCACAAGCCACAAAGTCCTGGATCAGTCAATGAATAACATTTAGGCATTTATAGTTCCTATGAAAAATAAAAACAGGATTTACAGTTCCGAGTGGCAACAGAATCTACTGGGATATTAAGTCCCAGGGGTGTCATAAAAGGGTAAGTATTGGTGGCTCATTGATATGTAAAATCCTGTATAAGTTGGATACAAAAGAGAATGATGGAAGACTTCCTATTTTAGATATGGTTCATACCTAACAGACTAACAAACCAATGCACAAATGTTCAGGGAACGATGGACAATATGTAAGGTAACTGTTATCCACAATCTAGAAAATGGCCCAAGAACGACAGCTAATACAGTTTTTGCACATCAATTATAGGCCAATAATACTATCCAAAACTGCACAAATGTCAAGAATTGATGAACAACATATAAAGGCAATTGGTATTCCCAATGTAGCAGATTTCACAGATGACAGATAATGCAGTTTTGGCACTTAGGCACTAATTATACTATCCAAACTCATTGAAATTAGGAATGATAAGCCCATAGTAGTATTCAGAAGTCACTTGAACCACACAGTAAAATACGACTTTTCATAATACTTTTCTCGCATTTCCAAATCAGGACGACGAAGCCACTTGAACCACACAGTAAAATATTAAAATAATCAGCAACCAATCTGACACATGTAATTAAATATAAACACCCGCTTTGCCGCAGATTAACAAAAACTTTCTATTCAACCACTTACCAGCCTGCAAAAATCATTAAGGTGCCTAAGCGATTGCTCTGGAACCTCCTCAACCGTGCTGAGCAACAACGACCGACAAACTGCAGCAAGATGGCCGGAGACTCAGTATATTCAAGAGAGACGCCAAAAAATTGTTTTGGAAGAAACCAGACTAAAAATTGAACTGATAAGGAATCATGATATGCTACAATACAATAAAGGATGATTTATTCCCAACGGAAAAAGTAATTTGCATATAATAGAATTTTGAAATACGAATATATCAGTGTTGAAGCAATTTATCATAACAACACATTTTTACTAGAAGCCAATAATAAAAAGCAACAGAAATATATTGCAAACATTGTAAGAGGTGATTGGACATACCTTGTAGATGAAATCAGATGAACAAATCAAGGTGGGGAACTGGAATGTCCATCCCATTCTGTTTTAAAACAAAAATATGAACAAATATAAGTAAATTACAGACAATTAGTTAGATTTCTTAGGTGTACTAATTATGTTTATCTCCAGGAAAGGAGCATCACGGGGCCACTTAAGCTGGTAAAGAAGTAAAACAACTTGATAGCAGTTCAACACAATAGTAGCAAAGAATTTTCTTTGACTTGCTAGGCTAGCAGGGTACCGTCCATCACAGTGACAACCTCACCTTGAATTCGCACTCTTCTGGCTGCAGCTTCCAATTCCAGGTATAACATTCCACTCTTTGGAGATGAATGGCGATATATGAAGCCAGCACTCACAGAAAGCATAATCAACCGTCCGTGTACCATGCCATCTCACCCCTTGTTCATCTCGCTAGGACTGCACCTCAAAATATATAAACATGTTAGAATGATGGAGGTGACGCTGGAAGGCAGCCAAACGGTGGATCTGTCAATGTTATCTTGTGCAGTCTGATTAACAGAAAAGATAATTGGTTAAGTAGACTGTAACAACAAAAGAAACTACAAAAACTTGGTAAATCATCAACAAATTGGCTGACCTTAAGATCATCACAGTGATGGGGGCGGGCGCGGTGCACGAACAGGAGGTGCCCGCCATCGGCAAACCAACCGACACCGCAGGAAGGGGCGGCAGGGACGGCGTGGCTTGAAGGGGAGGAGAGCATGCGGCATCTTGGAGGAGCGCAGGTTAGGGCGATGGAGGGGGAGAAGGGGAGGAGGCACCGGTGCTGGCCTGGTGTGGACGGGCAGCGGCGGCGGGGTTGGTGGGGCGTTGCTGCGGGACATCGGGGAGGAGGGAAGAGGGGAAGCGGCGCCGGGGCGGAGAGGAGATGCGGGTCGGGGTGGTGGCCGGAGGGGAGATTAGGGAAGGTGGCGCGGGGAGGAGGGGAGAGGGCAGGCGGCGCCAGG
>BCLG01002843.1:36865-47956 GCA_001602295.1 Zoysia matrella | reverse complement strand
GGAGAGGGCAGGGAGGAGAGCTGGAGAGGTGAGGGGAGGAGGTGGGGCAGGGTGATGGGCGCCGGGAGTCAGGTCAGACATGGTTTGACGGCTCAAATTGAAAGATGATCAACGGTCCAGATCAAAAAAATAGTAAAGATCCAACGCTCCAGATTATTATGATGACGTGGCTTCTTGAGGTTTTAGGAATGATGGATAGTGGGGGACCTTATATAAGTATTAGGCCTCTTTGCATTGAAGGAATTTTTTTTGTTTCTTGCATTTTTTTCTGGAAATTGAACTGATTCTTATAAAATTTCATTGAGATTTCTGTAGAATTTTTGCGTTCCAAAAGAGCCCTTATAGATTATAGATGTTGCCTGGCCTCGTGGGTTTGCGTTGATTTGATGGCTGTAGCCTCCTAGGCCTGTTTCCTAGTAAAGTAACGTCAAAACTGTTTTGCTAGCCCTATTTATTTCTACTTGCTTCGTTTTAAAATAAATGTTGACTTTTAGTCATCAATACGAAGTATTTAACTTTAACTATTTATTTTATTTATTTTTAAAATATTATTACTTTATTATGAAATAGTTTATTATTAGACATATTTTAACTATGATTTGTTCATTTTATAAATTTTTTATTTTTTTGAAAAGAGATAAGCATTAATTTTAAAAGTTAAAAACGATACTCATTCTAGGACAGACGGAGTACATAGAGATTTTGAGATTCTGTTTCTATAAATGCTAGTGCTAACAGACATCACATATTTTGTCTAGACTTCACTATCAAACCCTAAAATCTATAATCTCACAATCCACACTTCCCTAATTTTTATCAGATTTTGTCTCACACAACATACAATTTCTAATTTTTATCTCATAATCTACTTGTTTGTTTCAACTTTTATATCATAGATTTTCACAATCTAGCTTATCGATAAATTTTTAAATTTTTTTGGATTCGCACAATTTGTAATGGAAACAGACATACCCTTAATCGGAACCTGCTTGGTAACATTATATGAGAAGTGAGATTAAAATTGAAAATTAATTAAGGTTTATGATGTATTTCTAGTGAGATGGACGAATGAAATATATTTATTTTCCTGTTTGATTAGACAATGCCACCGTAGGAATATTGGAGAAAATAATTGTAAACGATGCATATGAATGATGTGTATTTAGTTTAGAAGCCCTTCACAGGAGTAGCATCTATCAGCAAAAAAAAAGTCACTAAGTACCTTTTACCAGTAGCGGACCTATGGTTAAAATCACTGGAGTACCTTTTACCGTCATCTAAGCTTAACAGTTTTTTTTTTTTTATAAATAACCAACATCTTTCATAATACCTGTAGGATTTTACATTATTTTATAATTTTTAAAAAATCACCTATTTAGATACTGTAAGATTCTTTTATCATGTTTTTCACAATCTTATATGATTCAAACGGCCTCAAATGCATGACTCATCTACTCTACAGATTGTGCCAGATAAACCAATCTTAAATCACCAAACGAAAGTGACACGCACAGCCAACGTAAAACCCACGGTCCAAAGAAAGAAAAACCGGCCATGATCCAGAAGAAACTAGACCCAAGAACTAATCAACCGGGCCACTTGAAACCAGTTCAAAAATTGGCTGGCGCACGATCCCGTGCCCAACCGGTGCGGTGCTAATCAACTGTGCACGATCCCTCCCAATTGCCAAGTGACACGATTCTTTTCTAACCAAAGCAAAATAAAAATTGGCGGGCGCCATCGCGAGCCACATGTCCGCACATGCGTCGCCGGTTTGGAAGGTGCGGTGGGATTTCCCCTCGCGGTTGGTTGGGTCGGGAAAGCAGCCCGCAAGGCGACGCCCCAACGCGACGAGCACGGATATTTCCACGGAAATGGCGCTTGGATCACGCGTAAGCAAGCGGAAAAAATGCGGACGGGGAAATAAAGCCCCCCTCGCATTTTTCTGGCCGGACACTGACAGCTGGGTCCGACGTGGAAGTGGGGGAAAAAGAAACGAGCGAATAAACCAAAACGCGAAGCGCACCTCCCTCCCACTCAGCAACCGACAGTCGCAGCAGCGAGGAGCAGAATCGAGTCGGGCCCGGTGTTCCGCCGCCGCCGGTCGCCGTCTCAGGAGCTCGAAGGCGAAGGCGCGGGGGGGGGGGGGGGGGGGGGGGGGGGGGGGGGGGGGGGGGGGGGGGGGGGGGGGGGGGGGGTTGGTGCTGCCGTTGTTCGCGACGGCCACGGCGCGGCGGCGGTGGTGCGGAGAGTGGAGCGACCGGGTGAGTCAGATGCGCTCTGAATGGGGAAGCCCGTCGATGTGGAGCTCGGAGGTCTCGAGGTCACCGGCGGCGGAGGCGGAGGAGGAGCAGGGCGCGCGGGACTCTGCGGCGCGATCGGGCGGGCGGTTTCGTTCCGGTGCGTGTTCGTGCTCCTGCTCGCGGCGGGGGTCCTCGTCCCGGCGCTGTTCCTGCTCGTGCCGTCGCGCCACGAGGGGTACCTCTCCAAAGATCTGGACGTGCTGGCAGGTGAGATTCCGCACCTTATTGGAATTAAATTTCAGTCCTGATTTGTGTGAGGGTGCGGGGGGTTCGTGGGTTTAGTTGGGGCAGCTTCTAAGTTGGGGGTTCGCTTCGGCAAACAAGGGAGGCGGATCGATCGGATGGAGCACTGATTGCTGACTCTAGAAATCAGGGCATGCGATGAATTCGTGGATTCCATCTTTGATTAATCAGAATTCGAATGAATTACTCGTCACTTTTGTCGTATCATGATCCAGAGTGCGACTACCACCCTATGAGGACGAGTGTCTGATTAGTCCCGTGTTCATTGATATTGGAGCATTTTGACTTCGAGTTATATTGAGACTTAGGATCATACTTATACCTTACAAGTTCTGATATAAAGTTGATGTTGAGTCTCTGAAATGTCATTGAGCTTGACCTGTTTCCATAGATGTTCTTCTCTATAATCCGTAGTGTTTTGAAACAGATCCTGTTGTTCTGGAACATGTCATTGGTCACCTCCGATCAGGGGGTCAGGTATAGATATAGTAGCTAAGGGGACCAGCTTCCATCATCGGTTATACGGTGTAATTATGTAAATTGTTTCTCATTTATTTTCCTTTGCTCTGGCCTGTTTATTTCTGGCCAGTGTTTGTTGGTTTAAGACCTGTTTGGGCGTTGCAGTTTTTCAATACCAAAGTACTCCATCAATAAACCATGGATTTAGAAGCCAGTGTCAAGTAAAACCATGGTTTAGAAAAAAAAAGGGTCAGGACTGGAAATTTTAAAACTCCAAAACGGCTGCACTTTTACCACTACTATGGTTTTAAAATTATAAAGTTTATTATCCAAGCACCTTCTTACTTTTAGAACCGAAGTATTTTACAAAACCGTAGCCGTAGTAGTATTTTTTAAAACTCCAAAATTACTTTGTATCCAAACAGGGCCTTAGATATGTGGTTGCTGTTTTAACAGAAGTCATGTGCTTATGGATCATACTGCTCTCACTTCCCTATTGTTTTTCATGACATCAGGATTGCTTTTTAGTGTAAATCTGCGCTAGCTAAGCTGTTTTAACATCAAGAAAATGAAAATGGAGGGATTACCGCATAAACTATCCATGGTATCTCAAGACGCATATTTTGGTTTGGTTTGTCACATTCCCTGTGGGGGTAGGTTTCTAGTTTGAATTGCATAACTCTTCATCCTGATTGTATTGTTTTGATACTTATTCTTGTGACCTCTGAACTGATCGGATGTTTGACAAACATGTTTGTATGAGTGAGCTTTCCATTTGTCAGCACTGTTAAGTGTAGTTCACTTGTGGCTTTTCTACCTCCTTTACATGCCCATCTGAGGAAATGTCCTAAAACAAAATTTCATTTTTCAGAGTCTGCTTCTGTTTTTTCTTGGGTTATTTGATTCCTTCAAACTTCAGTGTCGCAATAGATTCACGTAATCACTAAAAAACGTTTGTCTTTTGTTAACAGCCATTTTGTTGAATTTGTTTATCTTTTTCTTTTTGACAATTTTGTTATTATGCATACATTTTTTTCTTTACTACTTAAAATTAACAACCATACTGATGAAATGATGATGCGTCATGATGGGTTTTTGATAAATATTACTTTCTTTGTTGCAGCGGACATCAAAGTTGGTTTCACCTTGGAAAAGCCAGTGTCATTCCTTAATGCCCGCATAGACAAACTAGGGAGTGACATATTTGAAGAGATTGGTGTACCTAACAGCAAGGTACCTTGCTCTCTCATTTTTCGTTAATTTCTGCCTCCATTTTTTGTTTACTCAAAAATGGTTTGAACAGGTTTCAATTGTTTCAATGCGCCCCTTAACTTCTAAATACACCACAGAAGTTATTTTTGGTGTTCTTCCATATCCAAAGGATGCTTCAATAAGTTTGCCAGCCCTTAGTGTGCTGAGATCATCCTTAATAGCGATGATGCTCCAGCAGCTGAACCTGACCTTGACACCATCACTTTTCGGGCATCCATATTCCTTTGAGCTTTTGAGGTTCCCTGGAGGAATTACTGTGATTCCTGAACAATCTAGTTCTATGTGGGCGAGCACAGATCCCCTATTCAACTTTGTTCTCAACAGCTCAATTTATCAGATCTTGGGTAACCTTACAGAGCTAAAGGAGCAGCTGAAACTTGGATTGAACTTGAGATCATATGAGGTATTGTTGATTTATTTGTCTCTAGGTAGTTAGTGGTTCATATTTGAATGGGTAATTTGCTCCAATTCTATGCTAATTGTCTTCCATATGTACAGAAAATATACTTGCAATTAAGGAATGAGATTGGCTCTTCAGTAGAAGCTCCAGCGACGGTTGGGGCATGGGTGTTCGATGGAAGCAGTGATCTTTTACCAGATAGATTGAAACAACTAGCTCTGCTTATCACAGAACCTGATGAGAAGAACCTTGGTCTTAATCACTCTGTGTTTGGTAAAGTAAAACGTGTTCAGCTATCATCATACCTACAGCACTCAATCTCAGATATGTCTCCTAGTCCATCTCCTTCACCGTCTCCCTCACCAGGTCCAGCACCGTCACAATCGCCTTCCCCAACTGTGCCACCATCCTTATCACCCTCTTGGAGCATCCCCTACCCTCCGCCTCCAACATATATGAAGCCAAGTCTACCTCCTCGGGCTTCTCCCCCTTTATGGAGCAGACACCCTTGCTTACCATGTCTTAGCTGTAGCCGCTTTCCTCCAACTGCTGGTCCAGTGGTAACACCACCTTGCATCCATAGAGACCCTAAGCTGCCCCCATCTATGCATTCACCAAAGCCATCCATTGTTCCTTCGCCTCCAATACAAATTCCACCAGCGCTTCCACCAGTTCCTCGTCATTTACCAAAAATAGTCCCTGGACCAATTCCTCAAATGATTCCAATACCTTCACCATCAGTGCCTGTATTCCATCCGATGCCATCAAGGAAAAACCAAAATAGCTGAAAATCTAAGTTCCCTACAATTGCTCCATCCCCATACGGTAAGTTCTTTACTGCTTCACGTCTGCAATGCGCACTTAATATTGGAACTCTTATGTGGTGATTAAGACATTTGGATAGTTCTTTGAAATTTTTAGTTGCAGCAGTTTATTTTTCATTGATAGAGATGGTTATACTTCATGATCTACTGTATACTTCCTCTGTCCAATAATATAAACATTTTAAGGGCTTTGCATTTGTCCAAGAATGTAAGAATTTGAGAGGATAAGTGAGGGGTAATTGGATGAGGGAGAAGGTTTCTGTGTGTTAAAAGTAGGGGTATAATAGTCTTTTCCTTCAATCCTTATTTTGCATTGGGAAACGTAGAAATTCTTACATTGTTGGATGAAGTACTTACATATTTTTTCTGTAAAAGGCCAGATACATTTTGACTGTATTATTGTTACGCTTACATTTGGTGTACACCGCATGCTTCTCAATGACCATAGTACTAAGGCCATGATTATTTCAGCTTTTCAGGTGGCTTTTTCAGCTGGAAAAGTTGAAAAGCCAGAAGTTGAAACAAACTTGGTTTTAAAAAGCTTGCTTTTAAAAAATTGAAAAGCAAGCTTCTGATGAAATGAACTAAAAGATGAAAAGCACATCATGAGCTGCTTTTTTAGCTTTTAGTGTGTAGAGAAGCTAAAAATATATTACAAAAGCAAACATTCAAATTTCATCAGTCAGCTTTTTGAACTAGCCAACAACCAACTTCTCTAAAAGCTCAAAAGTAAAAGCCTAAACAAACAGGACCTAACATTGAATGTGTGATACAAATGCTTGGACATTTATTTTCTCGATATACATTTAAGAATGTCTGCTTGCATTGATGTAACACAGGCTTTGAGCTTGCATTGATGTAACACAGGCTTTGAAAACTTATTAATGTACGTTGGATTATCAATTAAGTTTCCATAAATCTATAGTTTATTGGAGAATAAAGATCTTATTAGTGTCGACTCTAAACATGCAGGTTTGCTTCATGCCCGAAGCTGTGCTTGATTTTGGATTGCTTTGACTGCTGATCATGCATCATCACAAAATCTAGCCACAACGCAAGTTCAATGTGGTGCAATTTTGCTGCTTCAGATATATGCCATGGATCGTGACCACGGGCTATGATAATCAATGGTCGGGTTCTGTTTTATTGGCAACTTTTGGCGCTCTGGTGGTTTTGGAGTTTCAGAAATGGAATTAACTGTAGATATAGGTCCCCATTATGCTAATTTACCCGGGTTCTATGTCACGAAGGTGGCTGCCCTACGCCTCTGCCAAAGTGTAAGCTCTCGCCGAAGGGTCAGAGGCTTATTGGTAGAGGAAAATGTAATGAGCCCCATAACCTGTATCTTGCTAGTTACTCCATGTAGTTCAACTCTTTACCTTATACCATACTCCCTTCTTTTATATTTGACGCCAATTAGTTCAAAACTGAGCTTATCGGCATCAAACATAAATGAACAGAGCGAGTATTGAGCCTAATATAACGTCCAACCTTGCTGCGACATCGTTCATGTTCAATTTGTTGTACATGGAGCTTCAAATCATGTGAATATTTAGCTTTATCGTCTGTCTGTGCACATAATAAAACAAAACTAATGTTTATTTTTTAAATTTTTTTTGACTATTTGCATGTGTACATCACGGACTACGACTTTCCAACCATTATCTATCCACCTATACGGAGTATTAGGCAATTGTGCTGATGGGTGAAGCCATGTCCAAAAGTTGTAGCCACAAAAGCAAGCTTCCTAGTCCTAACTGTACATAATCAAATGAAGTCACGAGCTAAACTGAACCACATAGTACTTGTAGAATGTTTTGGGACTAGTCTGATCGATGAGCTACTGAGCCTACCTGAATCTGTGCGTAACGTGCAGACACGTCGCCTGAACATGGACAAATCGAAGCGGAACGGGGGACCGGTTTTGAGCGCCGAGCTACCGAGGAAAAATGAAGTTGGGAGCGTGACAATGTAGTCATATCTCTTGATGCCAGCTTTCCCTAACAGTGCAACCAGCGTTGTAGCGTGATGGGTGCAGCCTGCAGGGGTCACTGCCGAGCAGCGACGCTGCCCCAACGACGAAGCTAGCGAAGCGGATGGACCGCGGAGAGGGCGCGAGAGAATCTCACGAACTCGTCCCGTCATTTCGGCAAGGGCAAGGTCGCGTTTCAGCTTCACATTACAGTACTCCAGTAGATGAACGAACCAGGGCGGGCGCATGCGAAAAGCTCTATCTGTACAGTTTAACAACTTTTCTTTCTTTCCGAAACGTTCCGGTGACCGAGACCGGCCAAGGGAGAACAACAACGAAATTTGATCCTGCGTCCGGTGCGGCGTCGCATTCGAATCCACCGCGCGCGAAGGAAAACCGTCTCCTAACTGACCCGTCGCCGGTGCCATCACCGGCGTCAGAGCCCACGCATGGCACGGCACGTCCTGAAAGGCCGTGCTGGTGCTGCCGCCGCCGGCGCGCCTTTTCCCGAGGACGTCAGAGTCCCTTCCTGCCTGCACGCGCAGCGTAGTCCTGCGCTCGCTCTGGGCCTCTTCTGCCCTTTCGAGGACGGAGAGGAACTTCGATCAATCGGCTCTTATGAAGATTCTGCGGCTGATGAAAGTGATTAACTTTAATTTTTTTAAATAAATTTTTACACAGAATAAAAGTTACTTTTTTCAGCTCTCCACTTTTTAATTTATTTTAAAAAATCACTTCACAAAATCAAACAAAAATCTTTTTTAAAACAACGTTCTGCCAAAGACCCTCCATCATTCTTCCAGCCTGCTGCAGTGCTGCTGAGAACCGAAAGGCTTCGCCCACAGGTATCGCTTGACCCGTGCATGCACTGCCGCCTGGAGTATTTGTGGCTTGATTATTCACGTGTACTTACCCAGAGCTTCGTGGTGAAGCTTAGCCAGCCTGAGCAGTCTCCTCGATTTCAAAAGGTTTGATGTTGTTGAGCACGCCTTTGACAGCGATGCCAACCACCCGCGGGGTGCAAATTCGGATGGTGTAGCAGGCAGCGACTCCACGGACCACGCATTGGGTGCTGGCGGACGCCCAAATTTTTTTAAGCGAAACGGCAAGCACCGTCGCGCCACTGAAAGCCGCGTCTCGCCTTTCCACCGCTCAACTGTACTGTTTGTTGTTTTCGCCCCGCAGTAACAGCAAAAAGGATGGAAAATATGGTTACCCTGTGACATTGACTGTGGGATCTTACCACAGAGACCGAACCGAAAGGCTGCCTTCTGAGGTCGAAGCATTTGGCGAAAGAAGCTCAAAGAGCTCTGGATATGACCCGTCGGCACCTGCATTATTGCAATGTTTTTGTAGTCCTACGGAGTAGACGTGTGCTATGGAACTCGTCGTCCCGTCCTATTTGCGTGATAAAGGTGCTGCTAGTGCGATCCCTCTTTGCTGTCTCGCCTTTCTTTCCGTAAGCAAGTGCAGTTTCCTTTGTGCTCTGCCCGTACTGTGGCTTCTACTCGTTCTTGGCGGGTTGTAGCTGATGTCCGGATTCCGTTACCCTGCTCGCGCATTCTTCTTCGGTAGGAGTATCGCGGAACTGCTTTCTTTTCTTCTTTGGATACAAAGCGACCACCAGTATTCACGAATCAAATCCATTTCACGAGGTACGAGTACTAACTAGATCGATAGAGAAACGTGGTGGTACAGTACACACCGAAATGTTTCTCTCTCCGTACGTAGTTTGTCAGAGCATGTGCATCTGGATGGGCCACCAAAGAATGAAAAGGATGTATGGTCCATGGGGGAAAGGCCATCGGATTGCTTACCACGCTCCCCTTTTTTATCGCTTTGGTGATGGTGGGCGAACAAAATGAGTGGAGTTCGGAAAACCCAGGTAGGAGTACGTACTATGCTGTGGACCGTTCCTTGTCGCACGGCACGGCGTGCCGCCAAGGTGAGATACCGTGGTGCAAGGAGCGTCTGGATTCCGCGATCGCCTGTGTCCAAAGCAAAGGCACCGCCGCTTCTGGGACGGAGACTGGAGTCCAATCGGGACCAGGATGGAATTCGCAGCTCCTATAGTACCGATCGCGTGGCCAAAGAAGATAGGCTTCCCCGTCAATAGTTGTACGCCGTGGCTAAAAAGGTTCGGGACATTTGTAAATTGTACCACTCCGCCCATGCCGTTCTAGAACGACGGCAAGAACAAGGCTCGACGTACCAAAGCCTACCGCTGCACGCCCCGCGATACGGTCCTACGGCCTACGCGCGGCCACGCGCGCACGCCCCGAGCCGCGCCCGTAGATTCGCCCGCGGCGCGGTGGCCGTGGGAGAAACAGTCGTGGCCACCGCCTGGCGTCTCCGCTGCCGCTTCCCCGCGCCGTTGAATTCTGTCAAGCGCTTCGGCGCGCCAGATCGAGGATTCCTGTCTCAAGAGAAGGTGGTTGGCCGGCCGCGTGGGTCTGCGAATCGATGGGCGGAGGCAGGCCTGCGCGTTGACAGTTGCGGTACTACGACACCTTTGACCTGGCTTGGTCGACTAGGGCGTTGGCCGTTGGGGCCGCCAACATTAGGCTGATTCCTGCATCGGTATAATGCAATGCAACAGTGTGATGCTAGCTACAGATGCATGTTGAAAGTTTGACGAAGGTATTTTTGCCAGCCGCGGAAGTGACGGTGACACCGGCGTAGTAACCAGGACCGCCCATCATTCAGAGGCCGGAACACGCCGAGCTGGTACCACGGAACGCACTCGATTTGGAGCGCCCGACTCGGCCGCGCGCCCCGCCCGGCCAGAAGCTCCGAGCCCAACCCGGCAACCACCGATGGCGGCTGGTCCCGACTCCCGGACCAGCAAAAGCGCCCCGCGGCACGTGCCCAAAGCTTGGACGCACTCCCGTCTCCGCACCAAGCCCCCAGATCCGAAAACTCGCAACTAGTCTCCGGCCCCGCGTCGTCATCCCCTACGCGATCCCCGCCCGGGCCTGGGAACATCGAAGCAACCAACCAGAGAGCGAGACCCGACAACATGCTCCTGCCTTCCGGGCCCCACGCGGCAGCGTGGCAGGGTAGGCCGGCGCTGCCCGAGCGGAGCTGGTCACCTCACCTCCTCCCCGTCCCCCTCCGGTGGTTGTGTTGTGCTAGCTGTGGGTTATAAAGATGCCTCTCCGCTCCGCCCGTCCCCTCTCCTCTCTCCTCTCCGCTCCACCCACTCCCGCTCTGCTCTGCTCCACCCCACGCACGTCGATCTGCCCCTGCGTCCGTGCGACGGTCTCCCGGCCACGGATTCGATTCGAGAAACGGAGGTCCGCCAGCGATTGAGGAGCGGCGGCGCCGGGGACGGATGGACGGCAACGGCGGCGGGAAGCTGACGCGGACGCCGTCGTCGCTGCTGCGCTCGCCCACGGTGCGCAACTGCTCCTCGTTCCAGGCCGTGGTGGTCGAGGACCCGGAGCCCGACAACAAGAAGGCGCAGGCGCACACCAAGGCCCACCCTCCCCACCTCGGAGCCCACCTCCTCCACCACCCGGGGGGTGCCGGGCACCCGCTCCTCGTCCTCGCCCTCCCGCTCGCCTTCCTGCTCCTTCTCCTCCTCCTTCGCGGCGGCGGCGACCACCGCCTCGCGCT
>BCLG01002843.1:0-36744 GCA_001602295.1 Zoysia matrella | reverse complement strand
GGGGCCGCGCGCCTGCTCCGGGGCCGCCTGCGCCTGCGCCGCTCTCCGGGCTCCGGCTCCGTCCAGTGGTTCATCGGCGACGAAGACGACAAGCCGCAGAAGCGGGACAAGGGCGCCGCCGCGCATGGCCGCGTCGTGCGCGAGGGCGTCGAGTTCTACAGCAATGGGGACTGCTACGAGGGCGAGTTCCACAAGGGCCGCTGCAACGGCGCCGGCATCTACAACTTCTTCGGCAAGGGCAAGTACGAGGGCGACTGGGTCGACGGCAAGTATGACGGCTACGGCATCGAGAGCTGGGCGCGCGGCAGCCGCTACCGCGGCCAGTACCGCCAGGGCCTCCGGCACGGCCACGGCGTCTACCGCTTCTACAGTGGCGACTGCTATGCCGGCGAGTGGGCCGGCGGCCAGAGCCACGGAATCGGCGCCCAGACCTGCTCTGACGGCAGCTCCTACGTCGGGGAATTCAAGTGCGGCGTCAAGCACGGCCTCGGGAGCTACCATTTTAGGTGAACATCTGCCGAAATTAACCTAGTGTTTGCTTTGATTTCAACAAATCGACACTCGCACTGTTCCATTTCTTGGCAACAATTTCAAGATTAGTCGCTAAATTCGTTCATGATTTCTTTCAGAAATGGCGATCGGTACGCAGGCGAGTACTTTGGGGACAAGATCCACGGGTTCGGCGTTTACAGCTTCGCCAATGGCCATTGCCACGAAGGCTCATGGCACGAAGGCAAGAAACAGGGATTTGGGATGTACACGTTCCGGAACGGCGACAAGCGATCGGGGGACTGGGATTCGGGGACTCTCAAGACCCCACTGCCTCCATCTGATCCCGCTGTTCAGCGCGCTGTACAGGTATGCAGCAACAATTTCCCTGTCTGTGCGCATTGATCTTTTCTTTCCAAACTTGCATTTCGCGTGCAAATTGCATCTGCTCCAATTATAATCGTTGCATTTCGCAATCAGGCTGCTCAGCGTGCCGCGGAGAACGCCTTCCACCTTCCGAGAGTCGACGAGCCGGTGCACAAGGCGGTGGTGGCCGCAAACAGAGCCGCCACGGCAGCTCGGGTGGCGGCAATCAAGGCAGTCCAGAACAGGATGGATGGCAAATTTTGTGAAGCCTATGTGTGAATGCGCGCTCAAGATGGCACGCTTTTTTTTTTTTCAGTTTCTCCTTCTAACTGTACATTAGGGTAGCGAAGGACAATAACTAATCAGTGAGGTCCAGACGACCGGAGCAGCACAACCGCTTGGTCCGAGTCAGCAGAGTTCAGCGACGAACGGGAGCCGCTGGAGATTGGATCGGAGCTGGCAATTTTCGTTTTCGAAAACGGCTCAGATTCTGCGATATCGCCATCGCTGTAGGCGGCCCCCCTTCGTCGTCCGTGCAAGCTGTTTACTGTACATAGATCCAACTGTATGGTATGGGGTATCAACGGAAGAGAAGAGTGAGTTTTTCCTATGCCCGTTCTACTGCTTTCTGTGAAATTACCTGTGAGCAATGCACATAGGAGTATGAATGTGGTTTGGATCTTCATTTTCATCACTCCATCCTTGACTTGACTGCTTGGTGGGACTCCATGTGCAGTGATTCTCCATTTGCAAATGCACTTTGGAGCTGCACATGAGGGACTGTAAATTTCTTTCGTGTCCTACCATTTGTAGCACCTGCGGTGTAGGGCCACATGGCATAACTAATTTTAGTACCCTGTGTCGTCGATCCAATCCTTGCACTGACCTGAGCCCCACTCTGTTTTTGAAACCTTGGGCAATTCATAGCTAGCTTTGGGTCCACTTGCTGCTCCTCCAAATTTTTGCATCGGAGGCATGAATTCTTGAAAAGGGTTCCGGAAATGTTAACCTGGCACAATGCATTCTGTGTGCGTGGAGCCGCTGTTGCCGCAAGTTTCTTGCCCCAGGACAGCCATGACAATCAGTGGTTGTTCCACTGCATGATGTGGGATGTCACTCATTCCGTAATGTCAGAGCTCGCAATAATTCACAACGTTTTGTCGCTTGTTCCGTGATAATTTAGACTGTATTATTATAGCACTACATCCGTTTATTTTTACTACTACTATGTAATTCTAGGAGCATATTACTTGGGGAACAGTGTTGTGCCGAAATGGTTTGACCTGTAAACTGTCGAATTCAGAACCAAGAACATGCAGACATGGCCCATCTGCTCCATCGAAGCTGTATCCGAGACACATCTTACAAGCTCGACAGTCTCGGTTGTGGCCTCCAAGTACAGACCAAACAGAAGGCAATCTCGGAGCCTGTGATACGTACTTAATTTCCTATGTATTGATGTGTACAAAGCGTGCTTACAAGAAATCATTAGATTATTGTTCAGAAAATGTACTGAAGAACTATGTAGCCTTTGCCGAATTGTTCACGGAACTGGCCTTCAAAGTTCAAACTGCAACTTGCTGCACTTCATAGCTTTCTGTTGCGCAAGAAGCAATACTAAGACGGGCGGCCTGAAGAAACGGCAGCGGTTTCTGGCAGAAGCAGCTTCTCCTGTATGAAAAGCACGCAGAGCATGGTCCAATCGAAAATATATGTAACAATCTTTTCCTTTTGTCTACAGGGGCAACAGGCTCGAGACATAATAATTGGTCACACTCATCACGCAAGTTTATTAAGCCCTGGGATTGGTCTAACGCAGCATTATATTACGAACCAGTTGCTTGCTGGTACCACGTTCCGTTCCTCAATCATCGTGACATGTCGATCAATCGAAGGATAAGATAGGCTTCTGAGAAGGCAGCAAAGCAAAGTCTGATCATTATTTCGTTTGATACTCCGATTATTATCATGACTATTTATACTATAATTTTGTGTGTGTTTTCTCCTGTGTGTGTGTGACAGAAAGGAAACTGTCCGTCCTTCATGATGCTCGCTTGCGTGATAAGCGAGGTCACGTACAGAGACCCCTTCTTTCTTTCTTTACCGGCTCAAAATCTCTCTGCCGTCCCCTCACAGGGATTCAAATTTAAAGACAGCGACGGCGACGGTGACGCTGCAAACATAAACATCTCATTCAGTAGCTTTCATGTGAGGTATCCATCCTAGAAGATTTATGTTTTCTTTGGCATTGCGTTTGTGTGTATCATACATCACCCATGAGCTAGGATACAAGACTGTCGATTAGAAAAAGAGGGCGGCGAGCTTCGACAAGGAAAAGCGAGTGGGACTACGGTAGCCGGCCATGGAAAGAATCGCCTCCCCTGGCTTGTAGCTCTCGCACGTCGCCGAGCGCTTAATCGTCAAGACGCAACCACTTCGTAGGATCGTCGACCACTTTTTTGAGCTGCCGCCGTTCCTCTCATGAAGAACGAAAGCAATGCAACGCATACCTACACATGCTTGTCAGTCATCGATCAATAATTAATTTCTAACGTGGGGAAGGTAGCAGGGTTTCACTTCTTTTGGAAAACTGTCTCATGGAGCAGGTTTGATGGTATGGGTCTCGGTGGCTAAAACAATCATGTGGGATTTGGAGTTTGAACTCTGAACGCTGTTGCTCATGTCAAGGTGGTGACGCCGGTGCAGGGTTGGTGGATGACGGCGCGCTGGTGCTGGTGGGTGGAGGATCATGGAACCGGGTAACACGAGCGTCTCTCCATGGCGACCTGAAAAGAGAAGTGTTTAGTATCTGACTCTGGTTGCACTGGAATTTTCACAACTTTAATCTTGGATGACTTTTGACTGTTGACAACGAGAAGGGAGCAAGAGGGCGGAGTTTAAGCCGTTCTGTTGTGTTGACATCCAGGTGCCCAAGGAGGAGATGCCGCCTTTGCGGAAGATGTTTCTCAGCGCCACCGAGTTCAGGAACCCATCAGCGGATACCATATCTTTCATGCTTCTCCGGTCAGTCAAATCATGCTAGCATCTCGGTTGATCTTTTTGAACCTGTAACATTTGACCTCACTCGTCATACAACCACTACCAAACAAAGATACTTGTATCACGGATCGTCACGCGAATGCCTATGAAATAGGAGTACCGCTACTAGTTCCCTTGTCAGTGACATGCAGTACAATACAAGAACGTCCGTTAAACAACTCCCTCAGGCGTCAGTACACTACAGAGGAGTAGCTCAGTCAGAATATCGAGCCGGCTGATCATTGCATCTCGATGCAGATGGCCCCTCGGTACCGGCACAAAAACGCACTCCTACTCCAGGATCTTGGAACCCAACACCACAGTTTAACCGCACCTGCTAATCCACGCCATTCTTTAAAGCATGTGAGGTCGGCAAACATGCCGCAGCCTCGCCCTCGCCCTCGCCCACGCCCACATGCGGCTACGGCAATTTTCAAGTGCCCTGCCCTGCCCTGCCCGATCGGCTCCGATCACCCACCGTTTATTGGGTACTAGTCGGGTGCCGCCAAGGAGAGGGAGATACCAGTGGGGTTGACGAGGGACTCCGAGGGCCAATATGCTGATGGCGCGAACCCGAGAGATAATGTATTCACTGGCTGTACGTTCCTGTCGCCGCGGCTAGACAAGCATCAAGCATGCCTGTGTGCGTGAAGTGTGAACCTGGAAGGGATCGGCATCCGCAAGGAATATGGGCACATCAGCGCCGCGTGATTGGATGATTTTTCGGCTTGTCGTCGCGCTCGTTCCTATCATCTTGTCCGTCTTTTCGCTGCGACGAGATGGGTCAAGGGTGTGTTGTGTGCTGGACAGTGACGGCAGCCGGTAGATGCCGGCGTGCAGAGTTGTGCGCCGTGGATGTAACATGTGATGTTAATTTTACCGGAAATTTCTGTGGCTCGCGGGCGATGGACAGCGTCGTGTCCAGAAGGGTTCGCAACTTCGAGTTTCTCCGGCAGGCTGCCATGCGCGGTGGATCGACGGGACAAATCATGGATAGGGAGCTCTAGTAGATACCACACGGTTTGCTGGGTCTAATCAGCGTTACTTTTTAGCCTAGTTGGAACTTCGTGGTGAAGCTAGTCAGTTGATAAAGGGATTTGTTGAAAATGCTGAACAAGACCCCAGAAAATTAGATGTATCCCTGTAAAGGTGAATCGAAAGCGGTTTGTAGTAATCGTTTTCGGTAAGTAAAGTTTCACCGTTGCGGTAAAGCTATGAGAGAACCTACAGAAAGGTATAGGAGAACAGTGTCACTGATTCAGAAGATTTGCTTTGGTCAGTTATTTGGCTGGTGGTTCGACAAGTTGGAAAAGGATGATCAAATGGCTGCCGCAAATTGCTCAGTAGGCTACAAAAGAGTACTGCAGCTCTCCTTTGTCCACGAGGATCTGCTCACGCAGACAAGACATTCAAAACACCGCAGGTGAAGTCACTGAGAAGATAACTATAGCTAGAAAAGTACATGCTTGAAGTTGAAATCAAGCAGATTATTCAGCAATCAACAGCCACCAGCCACACGGAATTTCCCCCATCATTTCTTCCTGAGCTTTGTCTTCATCCTCTCAACAGCGGCTCTCAGTGTATCGTCATCCTTGCAGAAGGTGAACCTGACCAAGTTCTTCCCATCCTCAGGGTTGAGATAGAATACGCTTGGTGGGATGGCGACAACACCTACTTCGCGAATCAAGTACTCACAGAACTCTATATCATTGTCAAAGCCAAATGGGGTGTGGTCGACCATGATGAAGTATGTTCCGCTTGAAGGATAAACAATAAACCCAGCAGCCTTTAATCCTTCCAAAAGTATAGCTTTCTTGGTGCTGTAGTCCCTCTTCAGTTCTTCATAGTAGCTATCTGGTGCTCTGAGAGCTGCTGCAGCTGCTGCTTGCATTGGTGTGCATGTGGCAAATGTGAGGAATGAGTGTGCCTGTCTTAGCCCCCATGTCAGATGTGGTGGGGCAATTGCCCAGCCAATTTTCCATCCTGTTAGTGAGAACGTTTTCCCAAGAGAGTTCATAGTCACAGTCCTCTCATACATGCCAGGAATAGAAGCCATTGATATATGATCAGCCTCAAATGCCAACTTGTCATAGACCTCATCAGAAAACAGCAACACATCATTTTCCTTGCAGAGAGTGGCAATAAATTCCAGTTCCTCCCTTGTAAACATTTTCCCAGTAGGATTGTGTGGTGTGTTTATCATTATCGCTCTGGTATTCTTAGAGACTGCAGCCTTTAGCTCTTCAAGGGGAACTGCAAAATCTGGAGGACGGAGAGTAATGGCTTTGACATTGGCACCAGCCATGGACAGTGTAGCCTCATATGAATCGTAGAATGGGGCGAACAAGATCACCTCATCATTAGGGTTGATCAGACCCAATATTGTTGCGGCTATTGCTTCTGTGCACCCAGATGTCACAGTAACTTCTTTCTCAGGATCGACTTGCAATCCACTGTCCTTCAGGAACCTATCAGCAACAGCAGAGTTTAATTCAGGCACACCATACCCTCTTGCGTACTGATTCTTCCCTGCATTAATAGCTTTAATAGCAGCCTCTTTCACAAAATTTGGGCCATCAAAATTTGGAAATCCCTGGCCAAGGTTTATTGCTCCATGCTTGTTTGCAAGCATACTCATCTGTGTGAAAATTGTTGTCTTGAACTTCTCCAACCGCTTTGCGACCTGCAATTGAGGAATTGAAAATGATCAGAATGCTCAAGGTATTTGCATTCTGACTGCAAGCAAATTCAGCTGATACAGGATGCATTCCTGCTAAAATGTCATATTCAAGAGAAGTTTACTGTGATCATAGTGTAACTGAATTTCTGTGAAACAAAATTAGTTCATATTTAGGTTGGATTTTGACATACCGGACAACTGATAAATGACATGTCATAATACATACTTACAAAACAATTGTAAATTTTGTTTGAAGATCTCCAAGCATTACTTCATACTAACATCAGACCAAAATAGTGCTCCTTGATACTACTAACAACCAATAAAAGGTGTCCGTCACAGACTCTAGGAAATCTCACTGTTAGTAAGCCTATATAATCGATAGTTATTAATACAAGCCGGTTGGTCTGGTGAGTGGGGTGATACTGAGGCTGTCCATTAATCACGCTTTAGCAAAATATGAAACTTATCCTGCTTAAAATGTGACGATACAAACAATGACATTCTTGTCTGGGGACAAAATTGTGACATGTCAGATTATTTCATATTTCTAAGGGTTTAGGCTCTGTTCGGCTGCACTATTTTTATCAGTGCTGTCACTGTTGCTGCTGTGATGGTCAACAGAAAATTTCTTTCCACTATAGGAGATACAGCAGCAGCAAAGCTGAGAAAAGTGCAGCCGAACACACTCTTAGGGTTTAGGATGGACCACTTAATTTTAGGTATAAAATCTTATCAGTACAGCGTATCCTATTGCCTACGAATGTAGCATTATATTGAGTTAGTAGCTTTAGCATAAATCCTTTGCCAAAAAAATTATATGCAAAATGTTGGTTCGTGGTCAATGTTGTTTCGCATCAGCCACTTCTTGCAACAATGCAACAACTGGCTTCCGGGAAAATAAGTTTCAAGCTTTGTGTATTGAGACATAAATCAGCAAATCCTGCAATATATTCTGTCGAAATACTTAAAATAATATACTAAATCACTTTAAAATGCATATACATAACCTAGAATGATATAATATAATCACTACCTTCATGCCAAATTAAGTGATACATGGCGCTAGATATAGGAGAACCTCATAATCATCATGAAGCAAGTTTTAGGTAAGGGCTAGTCCTGGCATATTTTTAAACCTCCAAACAGGATGAGTTGCCTGTGAACACAATAAAATTATAAACTCATTCTAAATGCATCAATGTTCACCCTCATGTCTACATTATTTCATCTCTTATTATGCTGCAGGAGTGTCGGAGCAAAAGAATGCAAAGGAAGCATCCATCAAAACTGCTACTACAATTCTACCTCCAAATAGGCCTTAATGAGAAGTACATGTAAGGAATTGTTACAACAACATTTCACCGAGAAGCTTGAGTGCACATGGAGTAACTTGTAATGCAGAATATGGCATGCACAGAGAAATCAATGTCCTAATCAAGACATAAGTTCAGATGATTAACCGATATAAGCAGCTAGATTTATTTTACAGCGTGATGAATTAGTGGCCAGAACACTAAATGAAGCCTCGCTTTGTCAGATGTCAGCAGAAAAAAGTAAAGGTACATGGCAGAAACAGATCGGTTTAAACAAATTTGAACGGACTAAATGAGAGAGGAATAACAATTCTCTGTAACATGGCTGCGCTAGGGACAGAAGCAACTAAGTTTAACCATGCAGCTCTCCAGCTACAATCAAAACCCTAACTTGTGTAAGTTTATCAAAAATTACAAAAGGTTCTAAAGACGGACAAACCATACGTTCTTCACTTAGCTGGGCTGTCCTAAACAACTTTTGTCCTAAAAGTCTTAAATAAAACTGGCTAGGATCAGGGTGTACTGTGGTGCTCACACAGTCACACTCGATGCAGTAATTACTGAACTGAAAAAAACAAGATCAGGTTCTCTGTAACGACAGTAATCATCCGATCAAGGATGCGTGACGTGCAACTCGCTTCACTTAATCAGACCTGCTACTAATACGCTCGCAAAGCGAGCCAAATCGCAGCCATAAACAAGGAGGAGCAAACTATCAGGAGCAGAAACAGTAGGGCACCGACCTGCACAGGCTGTTGCTCCGCCGGCTTCGCGGCGCCGTTCTCGGAGGCGGCGGTGGCGGGCGCGGAGGTGGGGGCCGCGGCGGAGGCCATGGGGGAGACCCACCGGAGGGACGAGAAGAGCGAGCGGCGGAGCGCAGGCAAGCGGCGGGAGAGAGCGGGGGAAGGCTTTAATGGCATCTCATGGCGGGGGACGGTCGCGGTGGAAGGCGTGGCAAGGTGCGGGAAGGCGGCCAGATTCATGAGGCTGGCTGTCCAGTCGTGGCCGAGCCGCGCGCCTCCGGTGTCCGGTCACAGTGGGGTGCGGGATTCGATTACCGCTGCAGGGGCGAGATGCGCGGGCCCGAGTGGCGAGGTGGCGCGAGCATGACGTGGATGGAGTCGAGTGGGTGACAGGTGGATCCGAGGAAATGCGGGGCCGCGTGTCAGTGGCGAGGATCAGTTTGAGTTAGGTGTCGTGTGTGTGGGAATAGATTCTGTTGTTTAGGACTGCGGCGTGGTTAAGCTCTCGGGTGAAAGTGGGCTGATAATTAGTACACTCTTCATCTCATAATGGAAAATATGGAATAAGAAAACGAAAAAATAAATAAAATAAAGATGTATTAAGAAGAGAAAATTTGTTTTAAAAAGTGAAAATGATTTATAATTTAAGAAAATTTGAGAAGTCCAGAGTAATTTATAATTTGAGATGGAGAAAGTATTAAAAATTTAAATTTTATACTAAATATTGGATTCGGCCCGTTGTTCTGAACGGCTGCCGGTGGGAGAAACAGGCCAAATTTCATTTGAAAAGTTTGCGAGGATAATCCGTAAGTTTGCGCTAAATGAATTGAATTGCATCGAGAGGCGTGAATCACGCCATGTGCTACTGTTGCTAGTGTACCAACCTCATTATTTTTGTTTCTTTCTGTCATCGTGTAGTTCTTTTTTATTCCATGCCTTTTGGGTTGATCTCCATATGTCTTCTAGCTTTATTTGATTTTGCCATGCTTGTTTCTAGGCCCAAAGCAGTATGGGCTTAATTTTTGTTCACTGGACCCTTTCTTCACAGCCCATTGTATGTGCTCCACGGGCATGCAAGAGAGCCCAATCAAAGGGTCAAAACCCATAAGCCCACTGTACCCTCCGGCGAAGCTAAACCCGCACCTAAAACCTCACCTCCGGCGTCCGGTGTCGCCGCCGGTGCCCACCTCGCCGCCCGATTACTCCTTCCACATCGACCATGCGCGGGCGTCTGGACCTCCTCCCACGCCTCCTCCTCCGTCGCCACGTCCACCGCCGCTCCAAACCCTCGTCCCCACCGCCCCCGCCTGCGCCCCCGAACCCGCCGCGCCCGCCGCAGAAGCCCGAGCCCGTGTCCATCCACGGGGAGACGTGGCACGACAGCTACGCGTGGATGGGCGCCCTCTCTGACGCCGCCGCGATGCGCCACATGGACGTCCACATGGAGGCCGAGGAGAAGTACACCGAGGCATGCCTCGCCGCCTGCGGCGCCGACCGCCTCGCCCGGAAGCTCCAGCTCGAGATGGCCTCCCGCCTTGCGTCGGACGCCTGCACCCCACCCGTCCGCTGGGGCCCCTGGCTGTACTACCGACGCGCGGATGAGGGCAAGCAGTACCCCGTGCTCTGCCGCCGCTCCGCCGCGCTCCACAGCGAATTCGTCTCGTACAGTGACCCTTCCGCGGGGTTTGACTTCACGGCGGGGAAGCGTATCGAGCAGAAATTGGTGGATTACAACAAGGAGGCCGAGCGGTTTGGAGGTAACAACTGAAACAGAAGTTGACATTGCTATAATTTTAGTCCATTTAACGCTGCTGTTTCCTGACTTGTTTTCTGACCATTTTCCGAGAGTAATTTATTTTTTTCAAGTCACATCTCAGTTTTTATGCTTTGAGTTTCAGTTCAATGTCTTTCTATTTTTTTTGCGCATTCGCGCGCATGTACTTTCATCACATTTGTCTATACGTACGCAATACTTCAATTCTCGAAGTGAACAGTTTTACTTAATTTTCTCTTGATTGTTACGTAACGTTCATCTGCAGGATACTCGTATGAGGAACTCTCTGAAGTGTCGCCAGATCACAGATTCATTGCATACACTATGTATGACAAAGATAAAGACTCCTTCACCCTATTGGTCAGAGACCTAGTAACAGGGACACCTTTTGACAAACCTCGTGCTGATCGGGTATCAAATATTTCATGGGCTATGGATGGGAAAGCATTAGTTTATATTGTTACAAATGAGGATAGAAGACCATACCGGTCAGTGTTTTTTTTTATAACTAATTCTTCTATGCTTCCTTGCATTGCAATAGCCTCTTGATTTTTTTCTCTGTGGTTAGGTTGTTTTGCAGCATGATTGGATCCAATAAGGATGACATTCTCATATTGGAAGAGCCTGATGAGAATATTTTTCTAAATATCAGGCATACCAAAGATTTTCGCTACATAACATTAAATATCTTTTCAGACACTCACTCAAGGGTACTGTTTCTTGCACTTTTTATTTGTGCTACCATTAGTTGGTTTTATGTTTGCTGCTGATGCATGATTGTTCTTTTCCAGGTATATTTGATAAATGCTGCGGACCCCTTGTCCCCAATGACATTGGTATGGGAAGGAGAATCCCAAGTTCATTGCATTGTTGAACATCATCATGGTCGCCTTTATTTGTTTACAGATGCTGCAAGAGAAGGAGTCCCTGTTAATTCACACTATCTAATGCAATCTGATGTGGAATGTGCTGGCCCCAATAGTTGGAAGGTATGCACATGCATATCCTTCGTTCTTGAGATTACTGAGTTTGAATTGTTACGTTGATATTTTCTATTGTTCTTGAGATATGCACATTTGTTTCCTTCGTAAGATACCCAGGTAATTCTCGAGAAGTAACTGTTGCATTTATAGTATTTTTTTTGTTAAATGCTTAACCTGGCATATGTCAACTAAGTTGTGTAGCTCTTAGTTAAAACTGATGTTATGCATATTAAGCTCAAAGCTAGGCAGCTAGCTCACAAGTGACTCAGTTTGAGTTACTTTTGGTTTTTGAATCAGAATGTTTTTCTAGAGGAATCTGGTGTCATTCTTGAAGATGTTGACTTTTGTGATACTCATATGGTGCTTACTTTGAGGCAAGGCAGAAAACTGAGACTATGTTCAGTCAATTTGCCTCTACCAGAAAACATCAAAGTAAGTGCATTGTTTGTCCTTATACATGAGAGAACAACATAAGAAGGCATTTACTATTTTTGGTTTTGGGAACTTGATTCGGACTGTACGTAGACTCTTTATTCCTTCTTACAGTAGTATAAAAACAGGAGGGCAGTTCTCCTGCTGGTTCGAGGAAAGAAAATTTGTTATGAAGGTATTTACTGGTATAGAATGCCACCTTAAATATCTCTGTTCACTTCATTTCTTAGGTACCTGCTCATCTATCAGATTTCCGTCCGTTTGATCTTCCTCTTCCCAATGATGTGTGCCAGGTTTTATCTGGGCCCAATTATGATTATTATTCTTCAACAATGCGTTTCACAATATCATCGCCCGTGGTATGCATATTTATCTGCGATTTTTCTTTTTCTTTTTCTCCATCCGTCTAGTATCCTTTCACTGATCTTGAGAACTGATATTTTTTTTTTCACAAACAAGTGTCAAATTTATTCACCTGTACTATTTTGTTCAAATCTAATGTAATAACACTGTCTTGTTTCGAAGACTCCCTTTATGTGTGGATTTTGGAAGGGTATTCCATTTTTTTTCTGTTATGCCAAAAAGTCAACCCTTCCCCCCAATGATGCATCACTGTTATTTTTGTTTCATTCACATTTTTTTAACATGATAGTAATAGAGCATTCTGATCTGTTTACAGCTTCTATTATCGAACCTAATGTGGCTTTTTACTCATGTTTCTTAAAACTTGCAATTAAGTTGTAAACATATTACTACATTCTGCATCTCTGCAATGAGGTTACACCTCTGAATGCATACCTGATGATTTTAGTGAGATCATAATTCATAGCATACAGTTATTGTCATGTTTCTTCTCGGATGCCCTTAAATTCCCTTTGTATTCTGTGGAACTAAATGAGTTTACATAAATTCTTGTTTACTGGTACAATTTTCTTCTTGACATTAATTATGCATCTTATAGATGCCTGACGCTGTCGTTGACTATAACGTACTGAATGGAAAGTGGAAAATAGTACAGCAACAAAACTTGCTACATGAGAGAACAAAAGTGCTGTATGGGACTGCTTTTGCTGCAAGTGTGGGTAGGTCAAGATCTTCAAACGAAGCTGATTTATCAAATGAAGATTTTGGAGATTATGGCTGGAATGAGCTCTCTGAATACTATGCCTGTGACCACTATGATGTTCTGTCAAAGGATGGTGTTTTGGTCCCACTGACATTAGTATATTCTCGGAAGCACAAGCAAGACGGAAATCCAGGATTACTTCATGGGCATGGTGCATACGGTGAGATTCTGGATAAACGTTGGCGAAGTGAGTTAAAGAGCTTTCTGGATCGTGGCTGGGTGATTGCATATGCAGATGTTAGGTATGTCTAGCCTAGTTTGTTAACTGAGTCATTGCTGAATTTTTAGTCTACTTTGTTAAATTTATTATTCCGTTTCAGAAACTAATAATGAATCCTTGGTCATAAGATACCATGAAATATATATTAGAAGATTCATATTAATTTCATTTTCATGGATAACTGAACCTTACCTCTTTTTTTGAGAATTTAATGATTACATTCAGTTTCTCACTTGAAGCATGTGCATTCAGGGGTGGTGGAGGTTATGGTAAGAAGTGGCACCGAGAAGGTTCACGTACTCAAAAAACCAATTCTATATATGACTTTGTTTCTTGCGGAGAGTTTCTTCTTGAAAAAGGTATCATACAAGAAAATAAGCTTGCTGGATGGGGATATAGTGCTGGAGGTCTCTTGGTGGCTGCAGCAATCAATAATCGTCCAGATTTGTTTCGTGCTGCTGTTTTAAAGGTATACAACATATTATTAACCATGTATGAGTAGAGGACTAAAAATCATCTATGCTGTCTTGCAGATGTTCCTTATATGATCAATGCATATGGAAAATATTAGCACTTTTATCATGATATTTTCCCAACTTCCTATATGATTTGGTTTTTCTTTTCCAGAATAAGTAAACAAATCTTCTACTTTCTCCAGGCAAAAGTGTGTTAAGTTCCTGTATCTCATTGTCAACTTACTAGTTACTATTCGTTGAAGACCATTGCATTTTACTCCATATTGTCCACAGAAAATCTAAAGAACTTACCTTCTTGGCATCTCTGCTATATTGAAACAGCAAAACTTGGATTCTACGGCATTAATTTTGCTGCACATCACAAACTTAGTGCTCTGGAATTCTTTTCAAATTTGAAATCACTGTATTATGAACTCTGTTGTTTCTACTGATGGTCATTAATGCAGCTTCCATTTTCCGCCTTCCAGGTCCCTTTTTTGGATGTCTGCAACACCCTTATGCACCCTATTCTACCTCTTACAGCAATTGATTATGAAGAGTTTGGGTTCCCTGTGGACCATGAAGAGTTCCTTGCAATCAGGAAGTATTCTCCTTATGATAACATTCAGAAGGGCGTTCCTTACCCAGCTATGTTTGTGACATCGTCATTTAATACAAGGTATAGTATACTTTATCTTGGTGCTAAGTTACTGCTCTCTAGACCTCCTGAATAATTATTGTTTGAAAAAAAGCTTGCCTTCTTCTTACATATCATTTGTCCATGTCAGCATTTTAATCTTTAATCTTTACTGTATTACATTCGTATGTAATGCTTGTTTCTTTATGTTGCATTATGCTTCATTCTATGTTCAGCCAAATGCTTGGTCTCAGCAAATATGTTGCATTTGAAAATTGTAGGTTTGGTGTATGGGAAGCAGCAAAATGGGTTGCAAAAGTTCGTGAATTAACCCAGTATGACCCAGAGAGGCCTGTAGTTCTCAACTTGACAACAGATGTTATAGAAGAAAGCAAGTATTTGCAGACCAAGGAATTAGCATTGGAGACTGCTTTCCTAATTAAGATGGTAAATGGTGTGTGAATAGCATGTTATATTGATCACAATCAAACCATGTTTCTCTAAGATGGGAAGCTTTGTTTGTGATGCTCATCCTCATCATTCAATACAACCGAAGTATAAATCTCTATTATGTGGTGCTTTTATGAGGTACTGTGATTATTACCATGCATTTTTACTCGCTGCAGTAACTTATATAGTAATATAGCAAATTTCAGTCATATATACTGTTAAGTGCAAATACACCTAATTATGACTTATCATTTTTTGTAGAAGACACTATGTGTTTATCACTTTATTGGTAATAGTACAATCTGTTATCTACTTATCTCAAGGGGTATTCTGATATTTGGCTGGCCCACAAAAGCTCCATTACATTGCTACAAAGTGTTGACATGCCTCCTCGAACCTGAAATATACCTTTGGCATGCTTCTGTGATTGAAATATCTCAACTCTTGGTTATTTCAATCATGGGAATTGAGATCGAGTTTCTTGTGACTAGATAAGGCACCAGAAAATGACCCCATGTACTCTACTCCTCTGATTGCTGTCTCAAGTTAATAATACCATCAAATATTTGGAAGAGCCGAGATACCAATGTGGAAGTGATGGAGCAAACATTTCGCAGGCACAGCCCTGGAGCTCGTACTCTGCTGCTTTGGCCTCGTTCATTTTGGCATAGCCTGAACAGAAAACACCTTGTCATAATGGCAGCTACAAATTATTCATCGTCCTTCCATCCTATGAATACCTACAGCAGGATATAAGAATGGCTAAAACAAGCTTCGTTTTACAAAGAAATGTATGGAATAACTACAATATTGGGGATATCTAGAGATGATAAGTTGCAAACGTGCTGCAGGTGTGGCAGCACAATATCTTGGAGATCTTGATTGGATAATGTTCATCTAATGGAAGTGGACCAATGGTACAAGCACTGCTCTATTGGTTTCGTCTATGAAGTTAAATTTTGTACTAGCGTATCATGCTGTCTTACTGAATGCTCTGAATACCTTGCTGTTTAGGTTAGGTATGGTTTGATGCTTTGCGAGGTTGATCGCATGTGCCTATTGTACTTTTGAGAACAGGATATAACCTGTGGAGTTGCCATCCTTACTAGCTCTTCCCTTTTTTATACCCTGGTTGCAGCTTTATAATTTCCTTGTTACAAGGTTAGTGTCCCATTCATAAAAAGGAAGCCAGGAATATGTATCAGATTAGTAGCATCGTTGTCAGTTTGGCATCAGTACCTCAAAAGGCTTTCAGCAGCATCTGAATTTCTGATCAGCCAAACATCCTTACATGGAAGTCGTTAAGCTATAAATCTTGATGCATCGATTTGATCTTGTTTACAGCTGGAAGTCTGTAGCGGTAACTTTATGGATTTCACTCCCGGCTTGAGGCTGGATGCTGTCATCCCTCAAATTTGGGCATATGGGCCTCTTGCACCCTGAAAATTAACCATGTTCTTTATTACCATTGAAAAACTTCTTTGCCCATTTGCCATTCAACTAAAATTTGATGTCATATTTGCTGCTGATGCGTATTTGTGCAATCAAAATTTAAAATATGGGCTTGGTCATCATCTTACATTGTATACACTGCTCGGCATGAAGGGAGCTGAACATGTTTTTAGGTAATGTTGTTCATGTATCATTTAGCGATAGTATCAATTGCTGAAAAGTACACAGCAATGGCAAATGATGCATCAAACTTCAGTTCAGTTGCAAATAAGGGAAGTGAAGTTTTTCAGTGATAAATAAGGAACATGGCTAATTTTCAATGGCAACGGTATATGGGCATGGCGGTTGGGCCTCTGGGGCCTGGGACTGGGAGGGGAGAGCTCTCTCTTTGCGGCTTCGCAATGGCACTGGAAGGAACTCCAGTCCGAAACTGTCCCTGAGGGTCCCGACCCAATTCATACCCAATCATGGACCCTGTCGCAAACTTTCCGCCCGCACAAGGGGGCAAAAACGTAAGTTTCCCGCTCCACCCCCTCGATTTCCTAGGGTTTAAGCAGCTCGCTGAGCCCGCCTCCGGCGTCCGGCCCAGCTTAGAGCCCACGCGGCCCCCCTTGTTCCCGTCCCCGGAACCCACGCGCCGCAGTCGCCGGCGTGGATCCCTCCGCTGCGCACGGCAATGGCGTTCTCCTTCGGCTCGCCGGCGCCGCCTAACCCGTTCCAGACGCCCGCTCCGGCCTCGGCTCCGGCACAGTCCTCGTCGCCCTCTCCGTTCCAGTTCAGCTTCCAGCAGTCGCAGCAGCAGCAGCAGCAGCAACCACAGCCGCAACAGCAGGCGGCACAACCTCAGCAGCAGCAACAGCTGATGCTATGTACAAAAGACGGGAAGCCTGCAGGATACAACACTAAATGGGAGGAGCTGCACGCCGATACGCAGAAGGCGCTGCTCCAGATCGAGTAGGTTTCCGTCCCATTGCTACTTTTCCCCCTGATTTTTTCCCAAGTTAGCGACTTAGTGGTCATCTGGGTCCGGCGCACCATTTCTTTGACGGGATTGCTCAATGTCCATTTTTTCGATTCCACCAACAGCCAGGTTTATACTTCGGATTAGCAAATATTACACCTTTTCATATTTTCTCTTGAACCGCGCACATGTACTAGGCTAGGCTGTTTCTGAAATGTTATCTCGGTTTTCAAATTTTCATTTCGCCTCGTCTAGTACTTGCGAGCAGAAGAAATCCGTTTTTGGACTTGTGGTTTCAGGATTGATAATATTTGTCTCTGGCTGTTATCAGCATACACCGTCATTGGTATATTAGCTGCTGATGTTTGAGTTATTTGCTATTAGCTGTACGAATTTTTTTTTTCTGAATGTGTGATTTTCCAGGGATAAGATCCGGGAGTACAGGGATGAAAGCGAGAGGTTGGATCAGTGCAGTAGGCTTTATGACTCCTCAATCTCGAATGTCAATTTCGAGCTTGATGCAAGTCGCATTGCTCAGGTTAGGATATTTTGTTAACGATCATAACTTCTCAGGAGTTCTCTTTGGTATGTACTACAAGGTGATTATTTTGCCGTGCTCCACTATTAAATGCAACTATAGTATGGTCCACAGAAAAAAGGATGATGCTGTAGTATGACATTATGTATTGCTTTTCTCCAATTCACAATGGTGCCAGTAGGCAGTCTGAAATATACCACTGTAATATAACCTGTTGTGTTTCCTGTAGCAGAAGTTTGGATTGATGACTAAATTTTGGTTGTCTGTTCTAACAGGAGCTTGGAGGAACCACTACTGTGATGGAGAGGGAGAAGGCTTCCATTCAAGAGTTAATGACTGTTGTCAATGAAATGATGTGGAACACAGAATTTGCTATGCGATCATATATGATGTTGAGGCCAAGGTTCACCCGTCCGGGTGGTGCTGCTGCAAATGGTGGTTCTTCGAATCCTTCTGCTGTAACCCCATCCAGTCAACCTGTCACCATTGCTCCGACCATTGATTTCTACAGTGGTATCCCAAAGCGTCCGTCCCTATTTATTCAGCAAACTGTCAACAGGTTTGAGTGTTATCTTGCTGAGTGCTGCAAGTGGATTGATGAGCTAGAGCAGCTTGTTCGAATGGAGAATAATAAAAGATCGTCAGATTCACTTGAATCTCTTCCAAAAGTTATGTCAAATGTGCATGACTACTTCATTTATGTTGCTTCTAAGGTAATAACTTGCTCAAAAAGTATCCAGGTTAATCTATTTTGAAAGTTGCCAATGGTCTGATATCAAGCAGTCACTGTCTACTTTCAGTGAGTCAAATGCAAAACTCTAAACTAAATAAACAATTTAGATGCTGTGAACATGTTCTGTATAGCCTCGATTCTAATGGTTTTTAGTGTTGCTATGTCTTCAGGTGGAAAACCTTCATCAATATGTTGAATCATTGAAAACTGATTATCTTAATGAAGAACGTCGTATGGGTAATGGGAATGATCCATTTCTAGAGGCAAACAGAAGAGAAGCAGCTAAGCTAGAAGCCGCCGCCAGAAGAGTCCATCCGACTTTGCATTTGTCTGCTCCTGCACAGCCCACAACACAAATTGCTGCACCAGCAGCAACAAGCCAACCACAGCAATCTTCTTTCCCTTCCAGCGCTACTTTTTCAAGTGCTTTTTCAACTTTTGCCACTCCAGCTTCTGCTCCATCCGCATCAAGTCTCTTCTCAACTCCAGTAACTCCAGCTCCATCTAGCAACCTGTTTGGTGCATCTGGACAGACTCAATTGACCACACCATTTGGGACAGCCTCCACTCCTACACTAGGATCAACACCGTCTCCATTCGCTTCAACTTCTGCTTTGAGTGGAACATCACTATTTTCTACACCATTTGGAGGTAAGCAAACTTTCATGTTATACCATGTTCTATTGTTCTGTCAGCTATATGTTATTGAGCTTGGAGGTACCCATATTTCTCATTATGTCATGCATGTTGCACATCATTCTTTAGCTCAATGTTCCCTATCAATGGCTACTCACATGAAAATGCACTTCATGACACTCCATGACACTTCTGTGTATCTTCAGGTGGGGCTACAGCTTCAGGTTCCAGCTTTGGTGGTACATCGGTGAGTAAATGTTTCATATATTTGTGTAGCCTTATTTCTAAAGTTGTCAAAATTGCCTTTTCACCTTATTATGTTTACCAATTTTCATGTTGCAGAAAGGGAGATCAAAGCTCCGGGGGCGTCGTTAGATGTAATGAAATCATTGTGAAATGCGGGTGCTTTTGTTTCTCCTTGTGACCCATCTTTAGATTGTCTTATTCCAAACCTTGTAACTAATATCCTTGGTAACGCTAGTGGAGCTTAAGTAATTCTCTTGAATGTTTGATATGATATTGATCTCTCTTGTTCCTCTTGAAGGGGAGCCTTGGCGCAGCGGTAAAGCTGCTGTCCTGCGACCATAAGGTCACGAGTTTGAGTCTTAGAAACAGCCTTTTGCAGAAATGTAGGGAAGGGCTGCGTATAAAAGACTGAAAGTGGTCGGACCGTTCTCTGGACCCTATGCAAGTAGGAGTTGCGTGCACCAGGCTGCCCTTTTTTGCTGGTGATTATTATTGTGTAACCCTCCCAGTTTCATCTTATGTGCAATTATTCTGTAGTCCTCACAGTTCATCAAGAGCTCTCAGTGACAATTATTCTGTAGCACTTAGTTTCATCAATAGCTGAATGTGGTACTTAAGAGTTGCTACATAGTTTATTGTAAGCTTGAAAATATCTGGATTCTTGGTTGAACTGTTGATTAATGAAATTATTTATGGTTCCTCAACAATTAGACGTCTCGCACCTAGAGAAACCTGGGGCGCGTTCGGATGCCGTTTATACAGCTGCTGCTGCACAGCAACACAATTATATTTTACTGTAGCAAGAACTTGCCGCAGCCGCAGCATCAACGAAAAGAACCTCTTCCGAATGCGCCCCTGGGTAGTTGTGATTAACTAGTTATAGCAAAACAACATTAGGATGAACCTGGAGTTCTGCAATACTTGAAGTGATGCACCACAACTTGGTGTGGCTGTCTGTAGATTCCACTCTGCTGTGCAACAGGGTTGAAGGTTCCACTGGCCCAATAAGGGCATCCACAATGTTTGTTACAATTTGGTACATAAGTATGGGGTCCACTATGAGGTTGTCAATAGTTGTTGCCAATTCCACAATGTTGAAGCACCTCACAAGATTAAAATATAGTCACCATGAAAAGAGTCACTCATATAAATCATATAGTAATATTATATTTTAATGCTTATGGCTTGGCCATAGCACTATGGTCAACTTTTGTTGTTTCCTACTTGTTGTCAACCTACACAATGTATATGGTCACAAACTTTTGTTGTTTCCTACTTGTTGTCAATCTACACAATATATATGGTCGACAATTATATTGCTTATGGTCTACTTTATGAGTACATTGTGGATGCCCTAAATCATGCAACTTTTTGTTATTTAGGTTATATAATTATTTTTAAGTTTCAACTTCACATGCTCTCATCCATAGATGCGGCCATCACCAGCAAAATGCGTGCTACATGACTCTGGATGCAGTCATATATTCATATCTGGTTAAATATTTTCAAAACTGAACCTGTAGACTGGAAATTCAGTTCCTTCTATGTAACTTCTAGACGGTTTCATTCCAGGAATTGTATTACTGCGTTTAGTTTGATATCTTTCCACCAATTTACCATCACTCTTTATTTGGACTGCTTCAAACTGTCAGACCTAAACATCAGTAGTTCAGATGAAGCACGTGATCAGTTTGTGATGGTTCCCGGCTGCTTCCTAGTATAATGTTTTGTTCTCATAATAGATTCCTATCCTCTCCATATGATCGATATCCTTGCGTCTGAAGCCTGAAACGTAAGTGCTTACGACACCCCAGACATCCCAATGCGAAAAATAATGAAATCTTATGGATTTGGATATCTAGTAAATTGCTCAGAGGTTGACATTTTGCTGAAGCTTTGCTGGTGGCTGTTGGTAGGCAGGCCAGTCGAGTGTAGACATCAATGGACCCACATTACACTCTGCAAAATTTTAGTGGCTCAGCGCTGTTCGTTGAATCATTCTAGCACTGACATGTATTTGACCGGCTTTATTTTACTCCACTGATGAATATTTCTGCCTATCGATTGTTCCCTTATGTCATCGTATGTTACTACAAATTTTTACTACGAAGTATTGCTTACCTTCCAAGGAATATTACTTGTTTGAAGGATTTATACTGTCTTTCCTTATCCAATTGTTTGAAACATTTTGTTTATCTGGACCGAGTGCAGAAGAGGTTACTGAGGTTACTGGGTAATTCAGACCTTTTTTGGATTGAATTTTTTTTTGAATCATATATTTTTCTGTAAAATTGAATTGATTCCTATGAAATATTTATAAAATCACTGCGACATTCCTACGTTACAACAAGCTAGATTTTGGAAATCTGAATGGCACTGTTCTCTATTTTCCTGATTCAGATCTCTTTCTGAGGTTATTTTATCCCCAAAATCACTCGCTGAGTCACTCACTATTCCATCCAGGTATTTTGCGAGTTTGTTGTGACGTGTCTGAGACAGCTTGGACACTAGAAGCTGCAGCGAAGCAACCGGGTAGCGTTCGAGCTGCTGCTGTTGGCGTCTCCAATGGGTATGAACAGAGTCGTTTTCATGGCTCGATGCATTCGTGGGAACGACTATTTTGTCTCCTTTTGCTTTTGAGCTCGGAGTGCTCTCGATTAGTCTTGATTTTTGCTATCTTTTTCTTACTTTTCGAGGCAGGTTCTGCGTACCTAACGACCGAGAGGGCGTTGTGGAGATTTTGTCCGTCACCAATAGAAATTTAAACATTTTTGTTTTCAACATAAGCACGTTTCACGTTGAGAGAGAAGAGAGAAAATTTAAACAAATTTCAATTTTAAGAACCCTGGTGATGATGGACAGGAGTATCTGTTTGTTCCGAAGCATCCACTACAATAAATTTGGACTGAATCATATGAATCCCATCCGAATGAATGTTACAAATGCCAACCAAGTTATCATAATTTTAGAGCTCCTTTGAAACGCAGTATTTTCATAAAAATTTTATAAAAATTAGTTTAATTTTACAGAAAAATGTAAGAATAAATAATTTTTTTTCAATCAAAAAAAGCCTTACCACTGAAAATAAACAAAAAAATATCTCCAAAATCGAGGGGGGGCTCTGGCCCTCCACGCCTTTCAGAAAAAGTTGAACAGTCCACGCGTCTAGTCCCCGTCCCAGGAGGTCAGGAGTATAAAACATGCCCCTCTCGTCGCGCTCCCATTTTCTCTCCCAAACATCCCCGCCTCCTACATTGACCTGCAGCGTTGACCTCGTCGCCGGCGAGGCCCCCTCGCCGGTAACCCCGACCACCTCATCCGCCTCTTCGCGCTCTTCCGACGGGTTCTCTTCCTTCTCGCCATGGCGATCCGCATCACCGTGTCGTACTCCGGCTACATGGCGCAGAACATCGCCGCGTCGCTCGGCATCCGCGGCTCATCCGCCGCCTCCGGCAGCGGCTACCGCCTCCTCCACGACAACGCCTGGCGCCCCTTCTGCATCTTCGCCTCCAACCGCCAGCCCGAGCAGCACCACAGCAGCGTCGGCGGTGCCAGCGGCGACGACCGCCGTGACGGCGGAGACCACAACCATCCCAAGGACCGGTCCCTTGTCGGGACGGGCCACTCGCTGCTGCTCACGCGGGCGTGCTTGTCGTCTTCCAAGTCGCCTCCGCCGTCTCTCGCCGTGGGACTGCTCTCGGTGCTAGCGCAGAGGACAGGGCCGACGACTGGAGTCGGCGGCATGGCGTCCCTCTCTGGCTCGTCGTCGATTTCGCACGGTTTCAACCCCACGTCCTTCCTCTCGTTCTTGCAGACCTCGAAGTGGCTCCCCTGCAGCGACCTTGCCACCTCGTCATCTTCGGCGCCCTCTTCTCCTCCCCGCGCGCCGGCGCCTTCGGTTCCCTCTCCCCTTCCCCGCGTACCAGCGCCTTCGGCTCCCTCCAAGAAGGCGTTGCTTGGTCCTGCTACAGCTGCAGCTGGTTCCTCTGTTCCTGCGGCGATTGTGAGGACCGGCGGTGCAGCGATGAGCAGGAGCAACTGGCTGTCGAGGTGGGTGAGCTCCTGCTCTGATGACACCAAGACGGCGTTTGCAGCTGTGACCGTGCCACTGCTCTACGGCTCGTCTCTGGCAGAGCCGAGGTCCATCCCGTCCAAATCCATGTTTCCGACCTTCGATGTTGGTGATCGCATTCTCGCGGAGAAGGTAAGAATTTTGAGGATGACTACTGAATATGTTGGTACTCCGTGATGTTTTGTCATTCCTGTATGTCCTGATGTTGATTATGATCTGCAGATCTCCTACATATTCCGGGAACCGGATATCTTGGACATCGTGATCTTCCGTGCTCCTCCAGCTCTTCAGGTGCATTTTTCTGCCTCTCTGATTTGTTCTGTTCATATATTTCGTAGTGATAATTATGTCTGAATTGCAATGTTAATTAATATTGCAGGCGTTTGGCTACAGCTCGGGTGATGTGTTCATCAAAAGAGTTGTGGCCAAGGGAGGAGATTACGTCGAAGTAAGCTTTTTTCCTAATGGTAGTACCATCATTTTAGCGTGGAGTTGCTATGCTACCAAATGTTTGTGAGATTATTTAACCTTAGGTACTCGTATTTATTTGACAGGTGCGTGATGGGAAGCTATTGGTTAATGGAGTAGTTCAGGATGAAGATTTTGTGCTGGAGCCACACAACTACGAGTTGGAGCCAGTGGTAGGTTATAAGCACCATCTACACTAGGAATTGTGTACTGTGCTGCGCTTATGCTCCTCCTGTTTTTAATCGTGTCAGGCAGATCATGACCAAAATGCTTGCTTCTCTCACCTAATTCACCCAAATCCAAAATTCGGATCTGTAGGTTGAGCATGACAAAAGTATCTATTGGCTTGATTTTGAGTGTTTGATGGATAATTTGTCAGATCATCAATCGTTCGAACTAGCAGAGCTAATATGCTGCGAGCACTATGCATTCTTTTAGGCTTATTGTTTAGCATTTTGCATTCCCTTATGTATGTGCTTCATTAAGTGTAGTCACAGTTCTAACTCTTCATTCTCTGTTGAATTGCTGCAGCTTGTACCGGACGGCTATGTATTTGTGCTGGGAGACAACCGTAACAACAGCTTTGACTCCCACAACTGGTATGTTACAATCAAATTCCATCTGCAACTCGAAGGATTCATTTGATAGAACGTAGGCCTGACTTGAGTTGGATGTCTCTCCATTTCAGGGGTCCACTTCCAGTAAGGTACATTGTTGGGAGATCAATTCTCCGGTATTGGCCTCCGTCGAAGATAACTGATACAATATATGAGCCTGCAGCACACTATGCTGTGCCATCTTGATACTTCCATCCAGCAATAATGCTGGATAGCCTGTGTAATAACCCCTTTAGTGGAGCTCCACTGATGAGCTGAGCTCCAATTTTTTTCATTTTGTCAAACTGTTGTAACTGAGTATTGGGTGTAAATTCCCTATGGCTGACCCATTTTTTCGCCCTGCCTATGGCAGATGCTTTTTCGAAAGCAAGAATGTTTAGTATTGCAACTTGCAAGATAACAACTCGTATGTACAGTATAACTGCTTAGCGGGCATTTTGAGATCTGCAGTTTGGCAGATGTTGATGTGTTTCCAGCAACAAAGTAGCTTCAGCTTCTGCTTACGTGTAATGTTGTACTTATCGACAAAAATTGTAAATATATCTGTGATTCTTAGTACTATGCTCAGCCTTCTGGCTTGCTGGAACAACTGTAGTTTTGAGTCAACACTGTAATTTTTTTTTCGAAAGACCCGAAAAATTATCCGGCGTTATATTATGAGCAGAAAATAAGGTTATTTACACTTGCGTCGAGCACAAGAACAGCCGTCAATTTGGCGGAAAATGCCAAATCGGCTCAAAAAACAAAAGAAAACAACTACTCACTAACACTTCCCACAACTGCGGCCAAATCCTTGGCGCCCGCAACGATCCAGGCTCGGGCTTCATCCTTGATTTCAGAGACAATGTGGGGCACTGACTTCATCTCGCCTTCAAAAACCCTTGCATTTCTTTCCCTCCAGATCGTCCAGATCACAAGGATGAACAAGCTGCAGAAACCTTTGAGCTGGCTCTTTGGGCAGTTGTGTGAAACAGACAAGAACCAGTCCGCAAAACTTTGTGAGACAATCCCCTGCTCCGCCCGGAGGTTAGATAAGTTACACCAATGTGCGATGGAATTCCAGATGGTTGAAGAAACTGGGCATTCAAAAAATAAGTGCATTGCTGTTTCCAGATTCCGAAAACGCAACTGGCAAAAGTAGTTGTTTGGCCATTCTCATAGCTGCAATCTATCAGCAGTCCAGATTCTGTTCTGAAGCAGGAGCCAAAAGAAAAATTTGCAGCGCGAAGGTGCCCAAACACGCCATACCCGCTCTCTGAAGGAGGAGAGAATACCACCTTGAAACTGAAGGTCGTAAGCTGATCGGGCTGAATAGTTTCCTGACGCAGTTCGCGTCCACACAATGTCATCTTCAGCAGGGTCAGAGGGATCAAAATTGAAGGTGCTTAAAATGGTCCAAAGTTGAGCATATTCCTTAATCAGTGAAACTGTCAGATTGTGGCTAATATCGCGAATCCATTGATCATTCTCCAATGCCTCAGCCACTGTCCTATTCTTTCTTCTGCTATGATGAAACAGCGATGGGAACATTGAAGCAAGCGATCGTCGATGAAGCCAGCTAGATTTCCAAAACAACGCTGTCTTGCCGTTGTGAACTGTGACCGAAGTTGCGGCTGCGAATATGGCTTCATCAGTGGTGTCTACTGGCAGCGGTGTACCGTTCCACAGCTTCTGGGGCGACTTCCATTGAAACCACAATCAGCGCAGGCGCAATGCCCGGCCGAACTTTTCAAGATCGGTGATACCCAAGCCACCACGATCTAGAGGCCGACAAACTCGTGCCCAGCTGATTTTGCATTTACCTCCTTGAAGCTGCTGAGTTCCTGCCCATAGAAATCGCCGTCGAATTTTATCCAAATCCTTGTAGAACTTCTTAGGTGGTCATCAAGCTTCATGTGAAACATGATCTCCATATCCTGCCATTTCAGCTTTGGTATATGCTTGCTAAACGGCACGTTTTGAGTTGCTTGCGAGTGGCGATGGTGTTGGCTTGTCGGGCTTGAGCTTTAAAGCCCACAGTGGCCCGAGCCGAGGATGGCCCTGTTTTGATCTCATCCAGTTGACCTAACAGTCAACTGGAGTTGATCTCGTCTTCAGTTGGTTCAACGGTCAACTGATTCTAGCGCTTTGATCGGAGGCGTCCAGCCTTATGTTTGGTGGGCCTCCGTCGCACAACATCATATAAAAGAAAAGATGAAGGAGCCGGAGCACACGTCACGAGGTTGGCCGTCGCCCGAACCTCACCCCACAATTCAAACCCAAAGTCTGATCTTTGAGGATGCGCTGCCAGCGACGGGATTCCTCATCACCGCCGCCACACCGACCTCGACCTCAACCGAAGGCCCTCTCCTCTTCTCCGACCATCGCCACCCAAGCGCGGATCTCACCGACCAAGGAGAGGGATGGCGGGGTCTTCTTCCTCAGCGTCGGTCGGGCCGTACACCGAAGGTAAAGACCCACAGTCAAAACCTGCTACTCGATCTGCTCACTGAACCGCGAGAGATTTAGATCTAACACTGGTATCGGAGCCAGGTTGTCGAGCAGATCAAGAACGATAAACCCCAAAAAAAATAGATCCAAGCCCGAAACCCTAACCCTAAGGGAGAACAGAACTGGGGGAGGAGAAGGGAGAGGCGGGACTTACCTTGGCCTCGCCGTCGACGACACCATCGTCGATGGCCGCGCCGCCGCTCGAGTTTCCCGAGCGCCGGCCACAGAGGCACCGCGCGAGTTCCAGCCCTTGACGATGGCGCGCTCACCCCTCGGGTGAGCGCACGCGCTGGCAAGAGCCGGGCGGCGCTCTGGCGAAGTCTCTTCAGAGCGCCGCGAGAGGGCGAGCGTCGCGAGAGAGAGGGCGAGAGAGAAAATGAGTTAGGGTTTGGGGGAGCACCGCGCGAGCGAGCTTTTATACCGCCGAGTTACGCGCGGCGCCGTCGATCTTCGATCCAACGGTCAGGAATGATCGGCGCCGAGCTGGGCTGGATTCGGCCCAGGCGGGTGAGGGAATTCCCGGCCCAGGCCCAGGTTGCCTCGGCCTGTTTTCCGCGCTGCGTGGAGCTGGGCCGAAAGTGAACAGTGGGCCGCGCGCATGCTACTGTAACAGGTGGGCCGCGTGGGGATTTCGGCCCGATTTCAATAGTTTTTCTTTTTTTCTTTTTCAGAAGTAATTAAATTAATTATTTTGCTAATTTTAACAGTAATAATTAAGGAAAATTAGCAAAATTTTGACAGAACAGAAAAGTTCAATAATTGCTTCTGAAAAATAGAGAGAAAAAATTTTATTTTTCGCTGCGTATTTAAATTTGTTTATTCTATTATTAAATCCGAACCAACGAGAGAATTTAATTTTGAAAAATAGATAAAATTTTAGAAAAATTATGATATTGTTATTTTTTTGATCAACGTTGATAATAACAGTATTATAATTTTTTAATTGATAATTCTTTATGCATTATTTTTATTTCTGCCCAACGATGATGTAGATTTAATGTATAGACAAATTGTATGTTTTAATTTTGATCAACGTTGAAACTAAGACATATGATTTTATTGTTATTTTCTTACTTTATTTGAATTATTTTTCAGGAGGATACAACTTGATGAGTTGTATCAAAAAATCCCCACTCTCAAAGGAGATAACTATAGAGAGTGAAAGAAAAAAATAGACTTAGCGTTTATCTTGTTTGAGGTGAACTGAGTCCTCACCACAGCATGTCTCACTGAGTCTGAGGAGCCAGTGAAAAAAGAAAATAAAGTTGATGCTGCTTGACAGAATAGACAGAGGGACTATGCTCCATTAAAAATGTTCTATGACCTTGAGCATAAAAAATGGGTCACAGCCAACAAAAAATACATGGTTGTGATAAATAACACCATTGAGCCTGCCATTATGAGCTCAATCTCAGAGTGTGACACTGTCACAGAGTACCTTGACAAAATAAAAAATGAGTTCACTTGTTCTTCAAAGACATATGCAACACAGCTGATAAAACAGCTTGTGACAGAAAGGTACTCTGGAGGTGGCAGTGGCATAAGAGAGCACATACTAAGAATGAGCAACATGACATCCAAGCTTAAACCAATGGATCTGGATCTCAAAAATGAGCTCTTTATTCATCTGATTTTTGCTTCCTTGCCAAAAGAGTTTGACACCTTCGTTTTCAAGTACAACATGCAGCCCGAGTCGTGAGACTTAGAAAAGTGCATAGCTATGTGTGTGCAAGAAGAGAAAATAATAAAGTCCTCACATGGTGGTTCTATCAACTATGTGAAGAAAAATAAGAAAAAGTACAAAGGAAAATCTCCCATGGTGCATCAGCCTTAAAAGAACAAGTTTGTTGTGGAGAAAGATCAGTGTCTTCGCTGCAAAAGACAGAACATTACAAGAAGAACTGTCTTGATTAATTAAAGATGATCATAGCAAAGAAAGGTGAAAACATTATTACTTTCATAAATGAATCTCTATATGTGCAATATTCAAAATCCACTTGATGGATTGACTCTGGAGCAACTGTTCATGTTGCTAATTCGTTGCAGAGATTTTGTTCGACGAGGACTACGCAAAGAAAAGAAAGATGTGTTAAAGTTGCAAATAGAGTCCAAGCAGAAGTTGAAACCGTTGGTGATCTTTCGTTAGAGCTAGCTGATGGCTTCATTCTTATACTTAGATATGTTCTTTATGTGCCCTCTTTACAGAGAAATTTGATTAGTGTTTTATGTTTGAACAATGATGAGAAATGACAAATGCGAAATAATATTTAATAAAGAATATGTTAGCTTTGCCATCTTACAAAATGAGCTTTACTTATTATCACTGCGTGATGATGTGAATGTTGTATGTGATGATGGTAACGTTGCATGCGACAGAATATGTGAACCCTCGTCTTTCAATGTAAACAGAAAACGAAACAGAACTCATAATGATTCGTCGAAATTATGGCACTGTCGTTTAAGCTATATTTTGAGAGAGAGAATAGAAAGACCAGTAAATAATGATATTCTTCCTCCATTAGAGTTCTCAGATTTAGATCAATGTAGAGAATGCATTAAAGAAAAATATTCAAAGAAAATTAAGAAAGATGCTAAAAGAAGCACAGAAATTCTGCAAATTGTTCATACAGATATTTGTGGTCTATTTCCTGTGAAAAGTGTGGATGGTTATGACTCGTTCATAACATTCACGGATGATTACTCCTGTTATGACTATATTTATCTAATCAAAGAAAGAACAGGAGCCTTGGATAAATTCAAAATATTTAAGACTGAAGTTAAAAATCAACACGATTTAAAGATTAAGATAGTTCGATCTGACCGTGGGGGAGAGTACTACGGTCGGCATACCCCATATGGCCAAGTTCCTGAACCTTTTGCAAGGTTCTTACAGGAGAATGGCATAGTAGCCCAGTATTCTACACCGCTCGAACCTCAGCAAAATGAAGTAGCTGAAAGACGTAACCGTACCCTGATAGATATGGTACGAAGCATGATGAGCTATTCTACTTTACCATTGAGTTTGTGGATGAAGGCGTTGAAAACCGCTATTCATATTCTCATCAGAGTACCAAGTAAATCGGTGCTCAAAACACCGTACGAATTGTGAACATAAAGAGTTCCCTCATTAAACCACTTGCGAGTGTGGGAGAGACCAACTGAGGCTAAAGTATTTAACCCAAACATTGGAAAGCTTATCCCAAAACAGTAAGTTGTCATTTCATTGGCTACCCTGAAAAGTCAAAAGGTTTTCGTTTCTACTGCCCAGACAGACATACAAAGTTTATAGAAACGAGACACACTGTTTTCTTAGAGGATGAGATGATAAAGGGGAGCAAAGTAGCTTGAGTAATTTATCTTGAAGAGAAGCGGGCATATGCGCCCATTCCAATGATTCAAAAGCTATTTTTCTCACTACCTGTTGTCGCTACACCGACAATGCAAAACACTGTGGTGCCAGCACATATTATTGTTGCTCCTGTAGCAACAATGAATGAGGAACCTATTCTTTAGAATCTTATAGAACTCATTACCACACATGAAGGGGAGTAACAACAGCCTCAAACAGAAAATGTGCCAAATGAGAAGGCCCCGAGGAGGTCTCAAAGAGTTAGAAGATTAGCTATTTTTGATGATTATGAAATTTATTATACAAAAGAATTTCAAATGGAGGATGATCTCATCTTATTTGAAAAAGGCATGAGAAGTGAACATTCTTCAAATGGTTTGAGGCCATAGAAGAAGAAACGAAGTCCATGAAGGCTAATGAAGTCTGAGACTTGAAAATAATTCCTAAAGGAGCTAAAATAGTAGGCTGTAAATGGGTCTATAAGACTAAACTTGACTGCTAAAGGAATGTAGAAAGATATAAAGCGCGACTTGTGACAAAAGGTTTTACGCAAGGAGAAGGGATTGATTACAATGAGACCTTTTCTCCAGTCTCGTGTAAAGATTCCTTCAGAATCATAATGGCATTAGTAGCACATTCTGACTTAGAATTACATCAGATAGATGTAAAGACATCATTTCTCAATGGGGATTTAGAGGAAAATGTTTACATGGCACAGCCGAAAGGTTTTGTCGTGGAAGGAAATGAACGAATGGGATACCGCCTAAAGAAATCGATCGATGGGTTAAAACAAGCTTCAAGAGAGTGGTACTTGGAGTTTCATAGTACGATAAAGAAATTTAGGTTTAAAGAGAATATAGAGGACAATTGTGTTTATGTAAAGTTCAAAAATGAAAAGTTTATCTTCATAATCCTGTATGTGAATGATATCTTACTAGCTAGTAATGATGTCAGTCTGCTACTGAAAACAAAAAAGTTTTTGTACTCAAACTTTGATATGAAAGATCTTAGTGAAGCTTCGTTCGTTCTAGGGATCGAAATTCATCGAGATAGAAACAAAGGGGTATTGGGACTGTCACAAAAGGCATACATAGAAAAAGTCTTAAAGAAATTCAGTATGCATAAATGTAGTCCATCACCTGCTCCTATATTCAAGGGTGATAGATATGGAGATTTTCAATGCCACAGGAACCAATATGAGATCGATCAAGTGAAAGCGGTTTCATATGCTTCAGCTGTCGAAAGCTTGCAGTATGTTCAAGTGTGTACGCGCTCTAACTTAGCGTTTGTTACCGGGTTACTTGACAGATTTCAGAGCAATCCTAGAATAGATAACTGGAAATTGGTAAAGAAAGTCTTGTGTTATTTGCAAGGAACGAAAGGCCTAATGATGACATACAGAAGATCAGATTCACTCTATATAGTGGGGTACACAAATTCTGATTATGCGAGAGATGATATAAAATCGACATTCGGATATGTGTTCACTCTCGCAGGAGGAGCTATATCATAGAAAAGCTCAAAACAAATCGTCACTACATCATTCACAATGTATGTCGAGTTTGTAGCATGTTATGAGGCCACGGGGCAGGTGAACTGGCTTAAGAAGTTCATATCCAGTTTAAAAGTGGTTGATGACATCAATAGACCACTTAAGTTGTACTACGATAATGAACCAGCAGTAACGTATGCCCACAACAATAAGTTAAGTGGTACTACCAAACACATTAACATAAATTACTATGTTGTGAAAGATAAAGTTCGGGATCATGTTATAAGTCTTAAGTATATAAGTACCACAAAGATGTTAGCGGATCCGCTTACAAAAGGCTTACCACCCAACGTATTCAGAGAACATATAGCCGACATGGGTTCAAGGAAAAGCCTATGATTCTCGAACAAAAAGATGGCCCAAAGATAAGTAACTATTTCAGAACAGAGAGGTGTATTGTAGCTGTTTAAATCTATCGGCGATTGACCGTGACGATGAGACATGTTCTATGCACTAATCTGTGATGGAATAAGTAAAATTGAAAGTGTAAAAGTTAAAGTTAAAGTTAAAGTGTAGACTGAGATAAGGGGGAGAATGTTAAGTTAATCTTATCCAGTTGGTCTAACGGAAAACTGAAGTTGATCTCGTCTTCAGTTGGCCCAACGGCTAAATGATTTCAGCGCTCTGATCGGAGGCGCCGAGCTTTGTGGCTGATGGGCCCCCGTCGCACAGCGCCATAAAAAGAAGGGTGGAGGAGCCGGAGCTTGGTACTCCTCAGTATGTAAAAAAAACAACTGCACATCTAAAACGATCAACCTTTACAGAGATGATTTTTAATTAACCATTATTTGATGTAAATATGCAGGAATGCTCATAACAACTCTTAGTCGGCACAAATTAAAACCACGGGTCTATATTGGTTGTATGAAGTCTGGTCCAGTCCTTTCTGACAAGTAATTCTTCTAAAACCTGCATATCCACTTTTTTCCTAACACATCAAACTCCACATACATTAAATTTTTTCCCCATTTTACTGCCTTTTTTCATCAGAAATGTGAAATACTTCGAGCCTGAATCCTGGAAGTTCGGGGAAGATGGGAACAAGTACTTTCGCCATGCCACTGGGCAGATATATGCCATCTCAAAGGATCTTCCTACCTACATCTCGATCAACCAGTAAGAAAATTGCTGTGCTCATTCAGTGAAATTTTTGTTTCTGATGCATCTAAATTCACCACATCGATACTGATGACTCTATGTTCATCGTATTACCAGGCCTATATTGCACAGATATGCAAACGAAGATCTATCACTCGGCGCATGGTTTATCGGGCTAGATGTCGAGCACATCGACGACAGGGACATGTGCTGTAGCACACCGCCGGTTGAGTCGTTCTTTTACTTGTTTTGTAAGTATACCCCTATACCAGTAGTCATCATTCCTGAATATCACATCTAACCCGTATTTTCTGTCTGTAATGCGCTCTTAGACTGCGAATGGAAGGCGCAAGTGGGCAATGTCTGCGTCGCATCCTTCGACTGGAAGTGTAGTGGGGTTTGCAATCCAGTTGAGAGGCTGAAGTACGTGCACTCAAGATGCAGTGAAGGAGACAATGCGATTTGGAGTGTCTCGTTCTGACAAAAATGCTGATAAGGGTTCAGGCTGACAGAGAATATTGACTGTGAGGCTGCATTTAGAGGTATATAGGAACACGCTGCGAGGATCATATAGCTGCCTCCTGTTCTGTTCCAGAAAGACTCGCTCACCTTGCTTACTTGAGATCACAATGGAAAACGAAGTGGATAACCTGGAAATTTTAAGAATGAATACCGGATAATAGGTGGATAGAACCACAAGGAGGGTACGCCATTTTTTTGGTACCTTGTATTTTCTTTTTTGTTGAGATAGAGGTGAGACAACCATACAGCCAGGTTTGTTTTTTAAGTCGGTGCAGGAACAGGATCATATTCAATTATTTCAATTGTTGTCTCGTCTAAAATCAGGTCAGCAGAGAAGCTTCATCCACAGTGGATCTGTTTCAATATGAAGTGGTGAGCTTCCACCTGAAAGTTCAGTACATACAACAGGATGGCAGGCAATCAAGAAATGTGCCAAGAAAGTTCATAAAGTTCAGTGAATTATTGACACTGCAAAATGATGACATGTTCTTTAAGGGTAAACACTACATCTCAACATTACATTACATAATTTCACATGAACACATCACATTAATTAGAAAACAAGCAGCTAAGATCAGAAACTTAAATTGGTACCCAAATCGGTGCTCTATTAGCAAGTGCATTGAACAAATATCCACCTAAATCAAAGATCGGCTTATGCCTTATTCCAAGATCACTACTGTATCACTGATTAAACTGCATGTAGCACACTCAATTCCCATGCGCTGCAGTAATGGCTAATGGCACCACTGTAAATTTCAGCCAAAATAGAGCCACGTTTATCCCGCAGAATCTTGGCCCAGAGATCTAGGAAGGGCCCAGTTACGTAGGGGCAACCCATAATAGATCATTTATTATTTCTCAAAAAAAAATTGAAACAAGATTACACAAAATTTTCAGAATTCTCTGTTTTTCTTGTAAAATTAAACTGATTTCTGTGAAATTATTAGATTTTCTTGTGAAATTCCTAAGTTTCAAAAAAAGGCCTTAGTGTTTATCTTCCGAGTCATACAAGTAGCTAAGAAGCTAAAGATTCAGCCAGTCAGATCCAACCTCAAAATTCTCTACACTGCTCTCGAGCCTGTGGACATGGTGACGGGCATTCTGGAATCAGGTGCCAATGGCAATGGAACCGTGCTAGACAAAATATGCTAGTGTGTGTTGGCGATTTTACAGGGACGACCAATCAAATGAGGAATGACAAAATTCGGCACAATGCAGCTCCCAGCAAAATATAGCTGACTGCTTCTGTACAAGCATTTCCTCCCACCCATACCTCTGCCCAGCTTGGAGCTCAGCTACTTCCTCAGCAGGTTACCGACGAGGCAGACAGCGAGCAGCGGAAGAACAACGTCAGTGAAGCGCCGAGGTGTCAGAGGAGTACTAGAGCTCGCCGCCGGTGGACTGCTGGTAGGCGCCATGCCAGCCATCTGCGGACCAACGCCTCCTTCGGATGGCTTCGGCGTCGGTGACGGGCCGAGGTACGTCTCGAAGAAGGACGACGTCGGCGGCGGCATCAGCGGGGGGAACTGGGGCGGTCCTGCAGGAAAGATGCAGTGTTCGAGAGAAACGATAATCAAACAGTTGACACAATCTTTTTTGTTTTACTGCCACGATGCCATGAGCGGAAATCAATACTAACAGAGACGCGAATAGCTGACATACCTGGGCACTGAGGCTTCAGTGACGTGATCAACCTGCAAGAAGATGCAAGGATCGTTGGTGATTCTTCACAGAACAAGTACCAAACTCAAACTGAAACAGAGGAGGTGATTCTGGTTCGAAATTAAGGACGGCTTACTTGGTGAGAATCGTCCCGTTCGCGTACCCGCCGTAGCTGCATGAGGTGACGCTGCACCCGGCGCTGGTCATCACGAGCGTGAAGTTGCCGAGCATCATGCTGCTGTTGCTGCACTGCATGCTCGAGCACGTCGAGTCCGCCAGCGCCAGCGGTGCCGGGACGCAGAACAGGCTGCAACGCGAACAACGACGGTACGGCGTCAGAAGAAACGCGAGAGCCGGCTATGCGGGGCAGCTGAAGAAGGAAGTTAAAAATCTGGAGAGGCGACCTACTCCATGTTACTCGGGCCACAGCTGCACTGGACGCAGCGGTTGGCGGTGATGGCGTAGGTCCCGTTCGCCACGGTCAGGCCGGCGTCCGACGTGTAGGAAGGGAACGAAGAGGCACAGGCTGAAACAGTAGGCACGGAGAGGAACAGAAGGGGGTGTCAAATGGTGAAGCTGCACAAGATGGATTATGAATTAATGATGGAGGACGACATGTGGTAGCCTACTGATGGCCATCAAACACGCACTGAAACACATGCTGCTCACATCGTTGATGAAACAATTCAGGGCTCTGTTTGCACGCCTTAACAATGAGACATTGCTATAAGCTTCGAGCTATTTTGGCAGATCAGACTTCTGTCATTCTGGCCGTTAATGCCCCATATGTAACTCGATCAAGCAACACTCAAGTATGAATTTAGTTGGTGAGGAAAGTAGCAATTTTATGTTGGGATCACTGTGTAAGTGTGTGTCCTAGCACTTTTTAACATATTGATGAGAGTAAATTTCATAAAACTATAGCTACTTTATCAAAACTACAAGACTACAAACTTAAGAAAGTATTTCACATCTATGTATTACAAAACTACATATTTAAAGAATTGTATTACAAAACTACATATTTATGAGAGGTGTATCACAAAACTATAGATTTAAAGAGTCACAAAATCTGTAGTTTTGTGATACATGGATGCACTAAATCTGTAGTTTTGTGAAACTGTGTGTTAAATACGTAGTTTTGTGATAATTTTGACAAACTAGTTGAAGTTTTGTAAAATTTAGAAATAATACTCAATCTCGTCCTTGAACTATTGTCAAAAACTCATATTTGTCCCTCAACTTTTAAAAGTGCTTGACTTTAGTTAAAGGGTCAGTTTCATGCCTAGTCTGATGTGGCTACAGACATGGCTGCCACATCATCATTTTCTATGTCACGTCAGCTTCAATTTTAGATTATGAATTTCAAATCAATTTCTCCGCAAATTGTAACTCTATTTTTATATCTGTTTGAACTATCATGTTCTTTAAAATTAATGCAAAATACATGGATATATTTCTTATTTTTATATTTTTAAAATCAGTATTTTTTATACATATATATAAACATATTTTATTTTTTTGATATTTTTTATACCTTTTCATATTTTAAGAAAATAGAATCTTAATACAATTCAAATATAAGAAATGCCATTTTTGTTAATGGAATAGAAAATTTGGAAATTTTAATATTTT
>BCLG01002842.1:50381-63933 GCA_001602295.1 Zoysia matrella | reverse complement strand
CGGTGCTGGGCCGCGTGCTTCGGCCCAATGGGCTGTTGGCCGCCACACGCTCACCTGGCAGCCGGCCGCCGCCCGCGCACACTGACCAGTGGGCGTCGGGCTCACACGTCAGCCACACAGCTGAAATTGCTACGACCACCCACTCCGGTGCACACACAAATTTATTCCTAGGCTATTTTAAGTCCAAATAAATTCTCAAAAATTTCAAGAAAATCCTCACTTTGCAAATACACCCTACACATTAAAAACCCACTTAGCAAAGCCCTTTTTGCCTCCACAAACTTTCACATTAGTCCTCCAATTTTTAAAAAATTACAAAAGGACCCCCACATCTTATTTTTACCACTATTTTTACATATCACCTCCGTTTATCGAGATCTTTGTACCATTGGAACCATAAACCCGAGCTCTACCTTATAAAGCCACTCAACACTCCGAGAACTTTCTATTAATTTGGTGTTTATTCGATCCTCGTTTTATGTTCTTTTTGGTATAAATTTATTTATTTACTTTCTACCGTTTTCTCATTTTCTCATGTAAACGACGAAGCGCTCGGAGACGAAGAGGCCAACGACCCGAAATACAAGGAAGAGCCCGAGGACGCTTTCGAAGTCAAGTCTTAATCTTTTGACTATTTTGCTCCTAGTTTCGCTACGCACCTATAGAACCCGTATGCTTGCATGTTCGTAGCTATATATTCTAAACATTGTATAGTTATAAACCTATTTACTATACACGTATTTATATTTATGTCAGTAACCTGCTCTTCATAGATATAAATACCACCTTAATATCGGGTTGTCGATCGAACCTTGTTAACCGTAGAAATTCCGTCAATAAGTACTTAAATGCACGGAAAGCTGCCTTGAATTAGAATGCTTAAAAACACTCACGTGAAGTTATGCTTCATCATTCAATATATATAACCATCATTTATCAAACGGGTTACAAGAGTTTAAAGGTGTGTGTCAAACAAAGGTGGGTTGGGACGTAGTGAAAACTGGTAATAGGAGATGGGAAGAGATAATATTTTTGGTCGTGAGGCGGGCTCATAGAGCTGTGTGCTGTGTGTAGGCTTCGGACTGGTCTACCTGTCGTGGACGAGCGCCGCCCCTGTCATACAAGGACCGGTTCATCGGACCTCAACATAGTGATTTCGTACAACTACAGAACCTGTCTGGACAAGATTCTCTCCACCCTCTCGGTCGGGTGGTACACAAGTCGCAGGAGCAGACGTGAGATACTCACGGTCCGGTCTTCGATTACAGCAATAGCCCGCGCTATGGGATCGTACTGCCCACCGGTATAGTCCCCTGGTTTTTATAATTACTCGTCTGTGTGTGGGTCCCAAGGAGTAGATGTGGATGACCTAAACCCACAGTCTAACTACAGAAATATGCTATCGCGTCATCGGTGGCCTAAACAACCCCGAGAGATGACCCTGTTTGTATCTTGAGGCGGACTTTGTACACTTTGGTGTGCGTTGGAGTGAACGTTATGCGACTCTGTTGATCAAAAGTAGCATAACCTGTGGATACAGTGTACAACCTCTGCAGAGTGTATAATTTATTCGGAATGGCCGTCGTCACGGTATTGACACACTACAGCTTGGGCTCAAAATAATTAGTCTTGATCACCTTTTTTGATGGTGTGAGTGGGTGTAGCTGCCCGTATTTTTAAAAAATACCTGGCTAGGACAGTGGAGGCCCATCCAGTTAAAAATTTGGGAACTCGCAAGAAATGTGATTACTCTCGCAGGTCCAACCTCTAAAACACTGATAGAGTAGGGACATTTAAATTCTCGTTTTGAAAACTCTTCTACAGTGAAGTCTGCATAAAAACGCTTTTCGCTAAAAAAAAAACCATAGCCTCTCCTTGTCGACCTTGTAAGCATGAATACAACTAAGTACGGTGTTAGGAGTTGCTGAGTACTCTTGTGCTCATCTTTGCTGTTATCGCTCAGATGAAGAAGAAGATGGTGCTGACCTCGATGGTGATGAGTAGGACCGTTCTGCGTGCAAGTTTGCCTGTGGTTTTTTGCTTTTTGTCTTTCACTTTTATGTAATGACTGTGCGAGGCTGTCTAGTGTAACTCGTTGGCTTGTAATCTAAGACATAAATATAAGACTCTATTTGAGATAATATATGTATTAATATTAGTATGTATTATGTATCTATCATGTATGTGCGTGTCAACTTACTGATCTAAAGATTAGTAGGGCACTCCCAGAATATACTAGAAATAAGGTATGACAAACGTTTACCTTTGGACCAAGAGAAGCCTGCTGAGGACGACGGCGCCGCCCCGTAGTGAGACCCCAGGGACGAAGTGGGGGAAGAGGAGAGGTAGTAGAACGGAGGAGGCTGCTCCTCGTTTTCGTCAACGTCGTCGTGCGCCAGGTACGAGTATTCGTGCTGCTCTCTGCCGGGCAGCAGGCGGTCGATCTCCTGCTCGATCATGGCGGCGATCTCCGAGGCGTCCCGGTCGGTCATGTCGAGCTCTTTCACCATCTCCCGCGCTACGTCCATCGCGGTGTCGCTCGCCATGTCGAACGGGAAGTAAATGTTCCGAACATGACCTGCGTCGACATCGTCATTCATCAGTCAGTATAACGGCAAGCGTAAAAGCGTTGTTCAACGAACGAACAGTTAGTGTACGTGTACCTGTCTCGTCGGCGATCTGCACTTTGAGGAAGATGGTGTCCTCGTCGGCGTTGAGCTTGCCGGTGATGGTCATGTCACTCTTCGCCACTGCCGGTGGTGGCTCATCCGCTGGTTCTCCCTCCTGCTCGTCCGACGATGTGCTATCGTCACAGCTGCTAGTGAATGGAACGTCGGCTGGCAGAGGAGGACGCGGCGACGACGCTGCGTGAGCGTGATGATCGTCGAGGAGGAAAGGGTCCAGCAACAGCTCCGCGGCGGACGGGCGCTTGGACGCGACGACCAAGCACCTCCCGATGAAGCGGCGCGCGTCGTCGTCCTTGACTCGGTAGAACGCATCGGGGAGCTTGCCGGCGGTGACCTTCTTGTAGATCTGCGCGGGGTTGGTGCACTCGCCGTATGGGAACTCGACGGTGAGCATCTCGAGCATGCACATGCCGAACGAGTACACGTCCACCAGCTCGTTGTACTCCTCGTCGTACATCTCGGGCGCCATGAACTCCGGCGTGCCGATGACGCTGTGCGCCGCTTGGCCCGGCGCGCGGAGCACGGCGGCAAGCCCGAGGTCGCCGATCTTCACCTGGCCCTGGTTCCCGTTCACGAACAGGTTGTCGCACTTGAGGTCGCGGTGGATCACCGGCGGGTCGTGCGCGTGGAGGTACGCCAGGCCGCGGAGGATCTGCCGCGCCCAGGAACGGACGGCGCGGAGGCTCACGCGAGGGTACCGGAGGCGGTACGACCGGAGCGTGCCGGAGGAGAAGAGCTCCGTGATGAAGTTGAACGTGCGCCGCGCCACGTCCACCCACGACGCGTGGAACCCGATGATCGCGTCGTGCCGGAGCGTGCTCAGCAGCTGCACCTCCGAGTACATGCGCTGCACCGCGTCCGGCGTGCGGAGAACGTCGCAGAGGCTCGTCTGGTTCCACGCCACCTCCACGCCGCGCTCCTCGTCGAAGCCGCGGTACACGGACTTCATGGCTCCTTTGCCGAGCAGCTCGTCGAACTGCAAGTAAGAAAAAAAATCATAAGTAAACAATTTAAATTTTAAATTTGGTGGATTCCATAAAATTTTCGTAGAAATATTTAGTTCCGAGCTTAATTCGTGAAAGAAAAATAATCGATATTAATTTTTATTTGGTAAAATTGTGCCCCTGTATAATAACCGAAATTCCGTCCTGAAAATGATGAGCAGAAGTGACTGCTAGACTTGATCCCACTATAACAAAAAGATGATCCACCTAATCTTGGGATATGATATGGCGTATCCTACCAATCGAGCTTTCCAAGCATCTTATTATTGGCATATTGACTCATGGCAAAACATCGGTATCCAATTTAATTGGGACACTTCAAATTCCAATCAAACACATCCTCTGACTTTTAGATAATCAAGCTCCTTTCTGATTGGAAGTGGAATCACAATCAGACGCTCAGCATTCTTGAATTATTGATCGACCAGTTGACTACAACATGGTATTCATTCTTTGCACAATAATTGCTCACTAATGTTCAAATGACGCCATCTATAACAACAATTGGTTACTAGTACTGTTCACATGATGCCATCTGTGAAACCACCTGAGAGGAACACTACTTTATCCAAGGAAAAGTTGGACTTGCTCATGTGATCATTATCAAAGAAGCAAACAAGATGTGGAGTGGAGTGCAGCCCCTAGCTAGGACAGGAAAACCCAAAACAACATGGGAAAAAAAAGAGAGAACAAGCACAATAATTGTGCCCTAATTTACAGAGGTTGCTCCGATGTGCACATCACAATGGAATCTAAATCTTTAGTTTGATGACACTAGGGAACATGATGATTCAAGACTACACAATCAATCTTTATTTTGCAGCATCATTTGTACCGACTCTCTTGACTTAACAATCTAATAGTGGAGGAAGTGCTACTCTACAGATATTATATACGTTTTTTTCAAGATACGCTGTTGAACTATTATGCATCGACCAGCGCAAACATGCACAATTGCAATGGGGACAATTGTTAAGCATATCATTTCTTGATGAGAAAGATTTTTTTTTTTTGATAATTGATGAGACAGATGTTCGTCATATTTACTAGTAATTGGATTGGCTCAAAGCTCAGACTGTTCATCAAGATGAATCAAATTAAAGCAGGGATGTGCTTCTCAAATTTCAAGATCAAGAAACACGATGACTAATAATCTGATCATATCATCAGGAAATTAGCAGAAGAAGCAGAAGCTATGAGTGAACGATGTAATACTCCTATTCAGAAGTAGTTACCCTGCCATATCGCCCGGTGGGATCGGTCTCGACGTACCCGTTGCTGTTGTCCCCCACGACCGCCGGTCGCCGCCGGTCGCCGCGCCGCCGCGACCCAGACATATCCGACCGAGAGCTTTGCTAACTGTTGCTGGTTGCAGCGAAGAAAACGAAGAGATTGGCTAGCTAGCAACTGCTCTGGACCAGAGAACCGTGGAAGCTAGTCGAAGGAAAGCCGGTGTTAGAGCCCCGGCAGGTGCGTGAAGACGCGGAATAGGAGCCAGCAGGTGAGCGTGTTGCCAGCGGATCCGTCGAACGCCATGGACGCCCAGGACGCGATCCTGAAGGCGTGCTGGTGCGCGGCGCCACCGGAGCGGGACGGCCGTGCACTCATCTGCCGCTGCTGGCAACGGGTCACGCGGCTCCTTAACAGCACAGGTGGTGCAGCGGGGGAACAGAGAGAGACAGAGAGAGGAGTAGCTATATGTGGCAAGCAAGGACAAGGTGAGCTAGTCTTAGCCGGGAGACACAGACAGAGTTGGTGATTGAGTGATGGAACAGGATGCCGAGAGGAGAAGGAGGAGAAGACTCTGCGAAGTGGAATTCTTATTCCTCTTATCTCTGGATCACTTATGCTGCTATGCAATGGCGGCTTCACTGTGTGTCCCTTTTTGATTGCGATCTGCAGCAAGACGACACCACGGCTCATCGTTTCGTTACACAGAGGAGGAGGAGCAGAAGAAAAAATAATGAACCATAGAAATTTACTGGTGCAGAGAATATGGGTGCAACAATACCATGTGAAATCGACGTCTACCTTGTTGCCTCTAGCAGCTTGTTTGTCGATTGTCTGTCACCTGGGAATATCGGGAGGACTATGCAGAGGATGAGGGAGATGCAGCTCATCTGAACTTGAAAAATCCGTGTCTCGAAGCCATCATCTGCGACTGAGTGAGTGGTGGATTCCTGTGCAGCAATTTTCGTGGGAGTTCTCTCTCAAACAATGGACAGCAGCAGAGCTTGATGAGCTTTTCGAATTGCTTCCAGAGAGCCAGAGGGGAGGAGGATGCAGGTGCTTCAGAGTTGAAAATGTGCAGAGGGGAGGATCGGATCGGATCGGATCGGAGGAGGTCAGAGCTTGGGAAGACTAACCAACCACAACGTATAAAATTTGTCTGTCCTGCTCTCGAAACAGAAAAAGAAATTCATGCAGGACGACTCTGCTGCGTATAGTTGACTTTGCTTCTTTCTCGAGCCGTCGGAAAGATCAAGCCTAGTTTATTTCCATTTGAGAAAAACATTAGAACAACTTCTTATGCATGGCGTCAAATGGATCATCCCTTGCTCTGAACTTCCATGCTTCTGATAAATTCAACTCCTGGTTAACTAGGCCAAAATACGCTCCAATTTGCATGACATTATTGATGAAATATACGGAGTTAGACTGGAAAAATGGTGGGAGACATACACATGTTCGTCAGGAACACAATGATTTTCCTCCTCCCCCTTCACCAGTTCAGGGTTCGAGATTCCTCACGAGTCGTTTTCACGTCTAACCTGATCCGTTGTGCTCTTGTGGGGCGGCTCCACCATCAGCGGCTCAAGCCGGAACACGCTTCTCCCCCATCCCCATGATCGCGACCGAATTGACATGTTATATATTGCGCCGTCGCCTTCGAACAGGAGGAGGAGGAGTACGTGTACCCGTCTCTGCAGAAGCTACCAACTTGTGGCAAAAAATGGATTTGGCATCGACAGAACATGGCTTGCGTCGCAATAATTCAGAGAGATCCGATCAGCTGACAGAAAAAGTATTATTCACGGACCTGAATAGGGATATCAGTTTTTCCTTTAATTTCGCGTCGATGAAGTTCCATCTTCCCTGCATGAGCCGTTCTTAGTATCCTGATACCTATCCAGTTCCCGGACAGACATTCCAATCTACTATAACTCTAACATAGGAGCATTATATACGCAATAATTGATGTATCAAACCTATTGTATGCCACGTACGACATGAAATTTGTTATTTGCGTCCTCACCTAGTGTGGCGTCCAATTTAGAATAAAATCAGTGCTAAAGAATAGAAATGTATTTCTTACTGCTAGACCACAACATCTTACTATCTATTTATGCATAAAAATAAATAGATTTTTTTTTTTGAGAAAAAACTCCCTTTATTAACTTAGAGAGACGATGTTATAAACACCTTCTGGCGGGCTAACTAGCCACAAGTGACGCCCAATTGACAAGAAAATCGAGCTCCTAGCTACTCTATGGCCATCTAAATTACAATCCCGACTTTCATAAACAAAATTAACATAAGTAAAATATATTCGTCTTGAATTGATTTCTTGAACTATGTGGCCATACGGACCTTTTCCTTCACCGTTAATGCTCCAGATAGCACTAGAACAATCACTTGCCACAATTAGTTTCCTGAGTCCTAAATCGCTGGCCAGCGCTAGTCCCTCCTTGCATGCAATTGCCTCGACATACTCAGAATTGGTTAGACCTTCTACAACCACGACTGACGCTCCCATGAACGAACCTGATTCATCTCGAGCTACTGCTGCAGCCGTTGCCACTGTCGAGTTCTTAGATAATGCCGCATCAACGTTAATCTTTGTAACTCCCTGAGGTGGTGGGATCCAACGCACAGTTGAGGTTTGCTTTATCCTCTTGTCCTTTGCTTTTGGCCTCGTCACTTCCAGGTCTGAAACAAACCTGTCAATAAAACAGTGAGTTGACAACGGGCTCTGAAAATTATTCTCGTAAATTGCTTTCCTTTTTGCATGCCAGATTGCCCACATGACTACCACTGCCCGTGTCATTTCCTCATGGGGCAGTGTCTCCATTACTACAGCTAGCCATTCTCGAGCGTCCTGGATATGTGTTTTGAATAAAAATTCAGTTAAATCTTCTTGCTCCAAAGCCCAAACACATTTGGACATATTGCACTCCAAAAGAGAGTGTCTCCAAGAGTCTGGGCTGCCGCAAATTGAACATGAGCTTTGTGGTGCGATACTCCTATGAGGGAGGACATCTCTTGTTGGAATCGATTGTTTCGCCAACCTCCAGAGAAACACTCGTAATTTTGATGGAACTTGAATCTTCCACAGGGCGGACCATTCCTTCTCAACAGCCTTTGTATCTGATTTACTTCATAAACTCTCTAGCCATGCTGTTCTCTTCTCCCTGTTGTGCACCAACATACGATAGGCTGATCGGACTGAGAAAACACTCAGTCTTTTCATAATGCCACGCCCAGAAATCTTCTTGTCTCCGTGTGCATAGCGGTATGCTGCAAATAATTTCTTTATCCATTGGCGTGAAGAATGAATCAATGATTTCAGAATTCCACGACCAGGTCGACTGTTCGATCAGTTCACTAACTAGCCTAGGAGGGTTATCCTTCATACTACACACTGGACGAAGGAGCCCGTTCCTAGGGAGCCAGTTAGTTTGCCGTATATCAGTCGTCTCTCCAGTTACAATGCGGCGGATTATTCCTTACTTTAGCACCTCTCTGCCATCCATTATTGCTCTCCAAACATGTGATGGTGATAAACCCAATTCTGCATCCAGAAAATCTCCGGTTGGAATGTACACCGCCTTCAGCACTCGAGCACTTAGCGTGTAAGGATCATCCAAAAAGACGCCACGCCTGTCATGCCAGAAGCGCTAAGTTGAAGAGTTCCATATCTCGAAAACCTAACCCTCTAAGATACTTCGGTTTTGTCATGTCTTCCCAAGCTACCCAGCTCGTCTTGCGCTTTCCATCTTTGCTACCCCACCAGAACTTCCGTATTAGGCTGTTGATATGATGGCATAGACCTCTTGGGAGTCTAAAGCAAGCCATGGAGTATATCGGTACTGCTTGTGCAACAGCTTTTATTAGTACTTCTTTTACTCGTGATGATAGAATCTGCTCCATCCATCCTTGAACCTTTTTCCATACTCTGTCTTTCAGATATTTAAAAGCACCATTGGTTGAAATTCCTACATCCGTGGGCATGCCCAGATATTTGTCTCTCAGTGCTTCATTATGGATGTCTAATACATTCTTAATCTCATCCCTAACAGTTTGTGAGCAGCCTTTGGCAAAAATGAATAGATGATTTGTCTATGTTTATCTGCTGCCCAGATGCTCGACAATATATCCCCAACACATCCTTAATGTTCTCCGCATTCGCCCTATCTGCCTTGAAGAACAACAGGCTATCATCCGCAAAGAGCAAGTGACTAATCATTGGAGATGATGTAGCCACTTTGATTCCAATAAGGTTTGATGACTGAATTCTTGATTTCAAAAGGCACGAAAGGCCCTCCGCTGCCAACAAGAACAAGTAGGGGGAGATGGGGTCACCTTGACGTATGCCACACGATGGTTTAAAACTTTCCAGATTCTCTCCGCTAAACATGACTGAGAATGAAACCGAAGTAATCAATCTCATAACTGATTCCACCCAGTACAGGCGATGAAACCCAAGCTTCAACATAATAGCTCGCAAATAGTTCCACTCTACACGGTCATAGGCTTTCTTCATATCCAGCTTCAAAGCATAACATCGTAAATTCTTTGCTTTTTTCCGCTTCATGAAATGCATACCTTCATAAGCAGTTATTATATTGTCAGTGATCAATCTTCCCGGGACAAATGCTGATTGTTCCTCGGAAATTATTTCAGGCAGGACCGATCTTAATCCATTAGCAATCACCTTTGAGGCCACTTAATTTATAAATCACATTACATAAACTTATCGGCCTGAATTGTCCAATCTCCTCCGGTTTGGGGACCTTAGGTATTAATACAATACTTGTATTATTTATACATGATAGATCGTCCTCTCCTCGTAGTACTCTCAATACCACTTCCGTTATTTCATCACCACATAATTTCCAGTGTCGTTGAAAGAAGTGTGCAAGGTATCCATCTGGCCCTGGCGCTTTAGTTGGAAACATTTGAAAAAGCGCTGTTTTCACCTCATCACTAGAATAGGCTGTTAGTGATTTATCATTCATCTCTGTTGTAATTTTAGTCGGCACAACACTCAACCTCTTCCATCTGTGACGTGCCCTCTGTCTGATACAATTCCTTATAGAAACTCGTAATCAGATTGCCCATCTCACTTGTATCCTGTGTGGCGGTACCATCTGTTTTCTTTAGCTTTTTAATTTGGTTCCTTTTCCTTCTTTGGCTGACCCGAAGGTGAAAGAACTTAGTATTACGGTCTCCTTCAGTTAACCACATTATTCTTGATCTTTGTCGCCACATAATTTCCTCCCGATCGCGATGATTCAATTCCATTATTCTATCCACAATTTTTATTTCGGCGTGAGAAGGTTCTATACGTTGTGGATCAGATTCAGCTCTCAATCGCTCTAGCTCTTTGTTTAAATAACTTAACTCCTTTCTAACATGGCCAGAAATACTCAATCCCCAGTCACTTAATTGAACAGCGACTCGAGAGAGCTTCTCATGCAATTCTCGGAGTGTGTTAGCCTTCTCCTCATTCTGCCAGGTCTGCGACAGCAGTGGAAGAAAGTTATCATGCACTTCCCACATTAATTCATATACTTAAACTTTTTTTTCTTTCCCAGAACGGTGTAGTACGTCTTCTTCTGCTTTCCGTGTGATGTGTCCAATGCAACACTATCGGAGAATGATCTGAGGCCGCCGCTGTGAGGCGGAATGAGACCTCACGAGCCGTATTCACATGCAGCTCGCATAGTAGAGATCAAGGATTGATTGCTAAATTGCTTCACTGTGAGCAGTCTCGCAACCGCCATCCATTTCACCTCTGGTAAGCTTCTTCTGTCCTCCTTTGTTTTTTTTTTTTCGAAAGACCCGACGTCTCTCGGCATTTTATATAAGGAGAAAGAACATAATGTACAGAAGTATGTACAAGTCAGCGAAGAAACCATTGCAGCAACAAACAATCACTCACTAACAGAGGCAACAACCTTACCTAACTGCTTTGCGCCCGCCACGCCCCAGAGGGCGGCTTCATCCTTGAGAGCCGAAACAATACGCGAGAGCAGTTGCAAAGTGTCATTGAAAACTCTCGCATTCCGCTCATTCCAAATGGTCCACACTGTTAAAATGATCAGACTGCAGTCCTCCTTTGTTAATACGGCACCACCCCTTTCAGCCTCGTTGAGGTTTAGCTTCAGAAGAAGCTCATCCACGTCCACTTCATTTCTTATCACTTCCAGTCGTCTCCATCTTCTGTTGACAATATCTCAGATAACCACTCGCTTAATCCTGGATGTGTATTCGTCAAGGCCGGGTAGCCGAGCAAGTCAGCCCCTTAACCAGTCCGAACAGAATACACCAAGGTTCAGCAAAGAGTTGGTATTGTAGCTTCCAACCGCCTGCCTCTGCCGACCTCGCTTAGTCCTGGGTGAACTCCCAGTCAAACTATCCTTCGTCGTTGTGCACGTTGTCGTCTGTGGTAACCAAATCGTCGAGCCCTAGGAGCCTTGGTAAGGAAATCTCCTCTGCCTCGATCGTCACCTTGGGTGCTCTGGTGGCTGGACACAGCAAGGCAGCAGCACCTCCACCGCCGAGTACGACGCCGATTCACCGCCGTCTGTCGCCTCCGTATTCTCCTCCGCCGCCTATCGGCTCCGTATTCGCCTTCCGCCGCCGTCTTCCAAAAGAAACACGCGCCTTGGGAAACTCACCTCCGCCGCTGTCTGGGGGCTCTGGAAACTGGACGTCGAGATGCCCTGCTCGCCGCCGCCTTCGCACCTCCAATGGCCGCCGGAGTCACGGTGCCCTAGGTGAATCCTAGGTAAGAATCGCCGTCGCCGCCGGAGCTTATAAAAATAAATAGATATTTAAAAAACTTTTAATGGCTGGGCCGGACCGGGCCGCCCATCAGACCAGAGTACCAGACATTCGGCTCATGCGTAACTACGGGCCATGTCAGCCCAGTCTGCCCAGACACCAAATTCAATTGGACGTACCATTTCTGGGCCGGGACAAAATATTGTCGGCCGTGTCAGCCCAAACACAAAATTCATTGGGCCATACCATGTTTGGGCTAGAACAAAAAATCGTGCTTCGGACCAGCCCATCTAGCACGGCCAATTTGACCATCTGTGAAACAGTCCAACAGCCCACCACGCACGCAAAGCCCATGCCTTTCACCCCGACCGCCGTCCTCTCCTCCGCATCCTCAAGCTAGGGTGCTCGCGGGACCGGTACGTCCAGAACGCGCTCGTCTCCATGTACGGCAAGTTCGGGCTCCTCGGGGACGCGCGCAGAGCGTTCGACGAAATGCCGGACAAGAACGCTGTCTCGTGGTGGCGGCTCACGGCGCCGCCGGGGACTCGCAGGGAGCCGATCGCGACTCTCAGGTGATGCCCGAGAGGAACGTGTCGTGGTGGAACGCTGAGATCACGCTCAATGTGAGACGCGGGAGCATGGCTAAGGCAGCAAGGATTTTCAGGGAGATGCCTGCGAGGGACGCCGTGTCCTGGAACTCCATGATCGGAGGCTAGGCAAGACTTCAGATGCATAACCGAGCATTGGACACTTTCCGGGAGATGGCAGGAGAACGGCATCCAACCAACGGAGCTGACGATTGTATCGACTCTCGGAGCCTGTGCAGAAACAGGTGACTTGGAGCTCGGAAGGGCAATCCACCACAAGTACCTTGGAACCAAGGCCATTCCAGCTGATGGTTACGTCGGCAACGCTCTGATCGACATGTACGCGAAATGCGGGGACTTGCAGCTTGCCCGCCGAGTCTTCGACAGCATGTCGATCAGGGACGTTACTTGCTGGAACGCGATGATCGTCGGGCTGTCAGTCCACGGTCACTCGTCTGACGCCCTTGAGCTCTTCAACTCGATGGACGTCGAGCCTGAACCAGGTCATCACGTTTGTTGGTGTCCTGACCGCTTGCAGCCACAGCGGCCTCGTGGACGAGGGGCGAGCGTACTTCAGCAGCATGGTTGAGGACCACAAGATCGTGCCCGACGTGAAGCACTACGGCTGTATGGTGGATGTGCTCTGCCGCTGTGGGAAGGTCCGTGAAGCTTATGGAATGAATGGTCAGGGACGTGCCTGGTAAGGTGAGTTTTTCGGTGCTGTGGAAGATGGTTATGGCTGCGTGCAGAGTGCACGGTCCTGCGATGTTGGTGATGAAGCGTTTCGCGAGCTGCGTCGGTTGATGCCGATTGATGATGGGGATGTTGTCACCACGTCGAGTGTGTACGCGGAGGCAGGGCGATGGGATAATGTTGAGGATCTGAGGACGGAGGTGATGGGATGCCGTGGTTCAAAGCATGCGGCGCACAGTCATGTTTATGTCGGATGATCTACTTACTTAGATGGCTAGGATTTCTAGTTACTGCAACGTCATTTATTTTTACAAACGGTGGAAGCACGTTGAAACTCCTTCGCTGTAACGTCGTCTTCATCTCTTAAGCTTTCACTTGCCATGTCAGACGTGTGCAAACACTAGCTCGTGGACACAGCACAGGGGGCATGTGGTGAGGTGTGGGCTGCAGAGACATCTCGAAATGGTGCCCCGCATACTGACTCTGTGCATGTGAGAACAGGGGGACTGAACTGACCTATGCCTGCGCGCCGACGCCTTGATCGGTGATCCATGCATGGACCCATCCCCCT
>BCLG01002842.1:29718-49811 GCA_001602295.1 Zoysia matrella | reverse complement strand
CACCAACTCTTCCTTCAATGAAAACCCCCTCCGGCATCTCTATATAAACCCCTGTTCATCCGTCTCGAGTCCTCACTCGCCTCAGCGTCGTCGTATTCCGAACCAGTTGTAATCCACAAAACTACTAGCTGATCATCCGATCGTCGAAATTAACCATGGCTCGCAGCGCGCAGCAACTCGCGGTGGCCGCCGTCCTGGTCGTGCTCCTCGTGTCCGCGCCGGCGGTGAGCGGCGCCGTGACGTGCGGGCAGGTGGTGAGCATGCTGTCTCCCTGCATCAGGTACGCCATGGGCAGGGACGCGACCACCTCGCCGGCCTGCTGCGGCGGCGTCAGGCGCCTCAACGACGCTGCCCAGACCACGGCGGACCGCAAGACCACCTGCAACTGCCTCAAGCAGCAGACCAACGGCAGGAGCGGCCTCAAGCCCAACCTCGTCGCCGGCATCCCCGGCAAGTGCGGCGTCAACGTGCCCTACGCCATCAGCCCGTCCACGGACTGCAACAGGTAGTATTTTGTGTGCTCCTAGCTAGTATCTTTTTTATTGATTGATTATATAGCAGCGGCAGCAGCTACGTAAAAACAATGGGTTTGATATATATAACGCGAGGTGTTCTTTAATTTTGTGCGTAATGCAGGGTGCACTAAGATTGCACGGAGCACGCCTGAGAGAATAATAATGAAGATCGATGCTTGTCGTTCCTCCTGCATCGTCGTCGGCCGGGCGCCATGCATGCGACTCGTTTTGCATGCCTTTGTTTAGTTACTGTCACCTTTATTTCTCCTTAGCACCTGTACTACTGCAGACGGTTTGGTTTACTCTCATCGTCGAGAAATGCTGCAGTCAATATCCAGAGATCTTATAGCTTGCTATAAACCATGTACTGCTAATAATCTATCAATAAAGTACTGGTCTTGAATACTCTCTGTCAATATGTGCATGCGTAACCTTTCCGAGAGACCATACTCTCGTTACATTTGTACCAAAACTCTAGCAGCAGTTGATTCAGAGACTTTCGAGGATTTTTACCAGTACTGAAAATAATTAATATGCTCGTAAATTTGCTTTTCAAGTGGGTGCACTCGAGTCACGGTCTAAAGGAGGGGAGGAGATAATCTCGAAGAAGAGAAGATCACATGGTATTGGGCTCAGACAGCTAGCCATGCCAAGCGAACGGGCTCCACCATCTGGAATGAGAACGGCTCCATAGTCCATGAAGGGAGGCCCGTCGGCCCATTGTATATGCCACACGCAACTTCTGGGTTTCTTGTTTCTTCAGACTTCAGCCCACGTGTAGAGAGAGATTTTTGGGCCTAATTTAGACGCGCTCAAAATCAAAACTTAGAGCATCGCTCCCCGTTACCTCTCTCTCTAAATTAAATTATAAAAAAAAGTGTAAAAAACATCCTCCAACAATTTAACTAAACGCATCTCTACTTTCGAGAGTTCTCTGAAATCCCTCTATTCGGAGGAGATAGATCTGAAGAATTTTTTGAGGGTCCTCAATACCATCTTTCATACAACTAACTAACAGTTAGACTAGTTGTTCACCAGGCTCAAATTTAAACTATATTTAAAAGAATTGTTAGAGGTGGCGGCTAAATTACACTCCGAATTTTTTTTAGCTGTCCTTAAATAGTACTTTTTGAAGTGATTTTTTTAAGGTAACTATTAAAGATGCTCTTGCATACTATTCAATCAGTGCATACTCCACTGTCTGGAATGGGGACGGTCATTTTGTAACGCAGGTACGTAGTGGACGTACGTAAGTTCCTATATTTACTTTCAAAATATCTTTGTTTCAATTGCCCTCGATCTGTTAATAAAGTCCGGCAACTACCGCACCAAATTTTGCTGGCAACGGCATCGATCGGAGCACGCAGCACAATCAGTGCACGCAGATGACAGATCTGAAGGCAAGCTTAATTATTGATGACAACTTTTACCCTACGTACAGTTGCCACTCTGGCGCGCTCGTAGTACTATCACGGCAAATAATGCAAGCAATCCTAGATCGCCATCGATCGGCCGAGCTGCATGCATTCATCTCAGGTAATGATAATCACTCGCGTTCTAGACGGATCGATCGGAACAGCGATAGGTGGACAATCCAACAAGGGTTTTGTTGGATCAGAGCGAGTGTCCGAATGCAAACGAAGCAAGATCACATGCGCGCATTTCATCTGGTGCTGGTACTAGTATTACGTGCTCAACCACCGGTCCTTGCTATGCACTGCATGCTCGGGACCCGGTTGAGCTGAGAGGTCATCACATGCACGCACTAAAGCTATAGCCTGCACACAAGCTCCAAATTACTGGACTGGACCTTCTATTTATACCCTACCCCTTCCACCTCTTTTCTCCATCCCAAGCAGCTAATCAACCACTACTCACACTAGACACTTCACTCACTAGCAGAAGTTTTCTTGCAGTAACAATGGCTCGCCAGCTGGTCATCGTCCTCGCCGTCGTGGTAGCGGCTCTGGTGGCGGCCGAGACGGCCTCCGCGGCGATCACCTGCGGGGACGTGACGTCGTCCATCGCGCCGTGCATGGGGTACGCCATGGGCAGGTCCACGGCCCCGTCCGCGCAGTGCTGCAGCGGCGTCAAGTCGCTGAGCAACAGGGCGTCGACCAAGGGGGACCGTCAGGCGGCGTGCACCTGCCTCAAGAGCATGGCGGGGAGGCTCGGCGGCGTCAGCATGGGCAACGCAGCCAGCATCCCCGGCAAGTGCGGCGTCAACGTCGGCATGCCCATCAACCCGAGCGTCGACTGCTCCAAGTAATTACTATAGTGTTAAGCAGCAGCTGCAACTAATCTCTGACGATCGAAGCTCACTTTAACATCTCTCACACAAGCTCCGTTTTAGCAACTAATTAACGCGCTGTATATCTGTTGAACATGATGCAGGGTTAACTGATGGTAATGTCGATCGAAGCTACGTACGTTGGCCGTCGACCATTTCATTTCTGCAGCTGATGGATGATGACGATGCGGCTTCTACGCTAGCTAGTTCAGCGTTCATCTTTTTATTAGTATCAGTGATGGTTTGTTGAGTCGAGTTTCTCTCTGTCTTGATGTGTACCCTGCAGTTGCTTTCTTCCTCGTACGGGTTGCTACTCCTGTTGCCTTACCTATGTCGTATCAGTAATAAAGAATGAATGCAACCCTTTTAAATAAATTTTGTTCAAATGTGTGGAATAGTATGAGTGCCATAAGGATGTGAGGCAGAAGTGCATCAGTGACACCCACTGCTGTTGTCTATCCTCCTCTAGCGTGCCAGCAGCTTATCGTGCAATTAAACCGTATAAGGCCTCCTTTGTATTGTAAGCATTTCACAGAAATTTTGTAAGAATTTTTTAAAAAAATAGTTCAGTTTTTCAGAAAAACACATAATTCACAGTTCCTAAGGGACTAAAAGGAAGTTACATATCGAAAGCCTTCTGGTATTGGGCTCAAATCTGGGATGGACCCAAGTGTGGATTGGATTATTATTAATTGATATGTAGCCCAACATCTTCATGATTTTTCAAATTCTCTTCCGCCAATAAGGTGAGAATTTTTCCATAACCAAATTCTCTATTTCATTAAGAAAAAAAAGGTGCGATGACACAAATCAGACGAGGTGAACTAACAAAATATTTGTTACTACATATTTGTTGCGGCCCAACAGCATGAAGCGGTGGCCACGGGAAAAAAAAATTCTCTACAGAAAGTCTGCAAACTCACTCATCTATAATCTTACCAAGATTGGAGACATGTTCCATCCAACGGAATCTCGAAGGAGATCTGAACTGGTCTTTATTTCAGACGAACGGGCTAGATCTGAGGGCGATGCATGGCTCCTAATAAGAACATGCAGAGCGCTACCCGTGAGAGTCGCAGGAGATCGATTTTGTTACTGCTTTTCTGTCTAAAATATAAACATTTCTGAATTTGGTCAGAGTCAAATTTTATCCACTTTGACTAATAATATCTAAAAATTTAAATAATTTTTAATATAAATAGTTACATATCATGAAAGTTTATTTTATGAAGAATTTAGTAACATAATTTATATATGATAAAACATTATTATTTTTTATTATTAATAATCAAAGCTAAATAAGTTTGACTCTTACAAAAGCTAGAAATACTTATATTTTGAGAAGGGGGTAGTACTAAATGATGAGCAAATCTTGATACACGAGAATTATATGGTCAGTAAGCCATTAGTGTTTTTTTACTAGAAACTCTCGTAAGAACTTGTAGAGATATTCATTTAACAATGAATGGAAAGCTTCCCGTTCCAAGTGGAGGGAAACAAAGCTGTGTTATATGACATTGATGCTACTTGACATCATATATCAATATTATTTAATCAATATTTATACTAACTTCTTTTGATACCAGGTAGTACAGTTGCCAATAGAATCTTTTTCGCCGTAAGTCGTTGTCGAAACGTCGCATGGTAAGGGCTCATCACAGATGGCATGCATTAACTGCTGACGGGCGGCAGTTGGCAGGCAGAGGAGACGACCGACCGACGAATCTGAATCAGACTTACATGACCATAGCTAGGTACGAGGAGGTATACAACTTGCAGATCGATCTTGCCACGACAAGAGAATACCATCATCCGGATCAACGTGGCGACAATAAATATATGTACATGACATAAATAATCGAAATATATACGCAGATGAAATTGCATGGGACAGCAAGAAAGCAGTTGAGCTCGATCGGCAGCTGGTAACTACGTACAGGTCACTACTACGTTGACACTATATCTATTTCTATCCACGAGGAGTGAAGTACTATGTAGTACCTCTTATATACAGTATATCTATAACGATGCAGTATACCACTAGCTAGTGATACTGTAAATCCAGTTTTATTTTACCCCAGCTCATCACTCCGTGTCCCGTGGTTGCAACGTCGTCATCGTACACTAAATCACGTCTAACCGTCCCTGGCCGCGTACCTGTCTCGTGGTTGTGTGGAGACACTCAGACACCGCTGGAAGCAGCCATTGACGACCGATGCATGTGTTATTGCATGACAAGAACCCAGATCCAACACTAAACACACACTGGAACAGACACTGCACGCTGCGAACAAGTCGTGCTAGGCTGCTACATATGGCGATCGATCGATGCTAATCAATTAAATCATCACTGTCTCAACCACCTATCTAATGATCTTCGTTCGATTCCCCAGCAGCCAACCACTTCCTGCCCGTCTATTAACTCCGATGCATGCATGCGAGCTCCATCGACATGGATCGGTCGACGGTCGCCACGGCACCGACGGACGGACGACTGAGATCACCATGGTTGTCCGTTTCTTTCGCTGTGGATGTGTCAGTAATCTCTCGTCTCCCTCCCTCGCGCACCATCGACGGTGTTCGGTCGGGAACTCTATTTAAGGACCTGGTACGTTCCGTGGTTCTCCACACCACCACAGCTCGCACCATCCATCGACCTGAGATCACAAAGCACTAGCTTCCTCCAGCGATCCACCTGTCGACCAAGACACCAAGCTAGAGATCGAGATGGCTCGCGCTCAGCTTCTGGCGATCGCCCTCATCGCGGCGGTGCTGATCGCTGCGGCGCCGCACGCCGTCGACGCCGCCATCACCTGCGGCCAGGTGAACTCGGCCATCAGCCCGTGCCTGGCCTACGCGCGCGGCACTGGCTCCGGGCCCTCGACCGCGTGCTGCAGCGGCGTCAGGAGCCTCAGCGCTGCCGCCAAGTCAGCCGCCGACAAGAAGGCCGCGTGCAACTGCCTCAAGTCCGGCGCCGGCAGGGTCAGCGGCCTCAAGCCCGCCAACGCCGCCAGCATCCCCGGGAAGTGCGGCGTCAGCCTGCCGTACGCCATCAGCGGCTCCACCGACTGCAACAGGCTCGCCTGATGGATGGAACCGTAGCCTAGCTTGGTTCGTTCTGTGGATCGTCGGAGCCACGCATGCACCGTTCTACTTGCTCTCTACATATATAAGTATCATCTATGATGATCGAGTCAGTCCACTGTTGAATAAAATCTCTCCCTCGTAGGGCACGTACGTACGTACACGTGCATGCGAGAGCAGAGTATCCTTCCATACTTTCTTGTGTTGTTGTGTCTTGTATTCTCCATCGGTATATACGGTATTAAGTTCCTTCACTTGTTGGAGGACTGAGTTTGCTTGTACCATGTTTTGAGTGTTCATGTCCATCACATACAGCTCTCTTTTCTTTATTGTCTTTGGTTATTCTACTCCATATGCTCAGCATGCAGACCCACACGAACGTTTGTTGACTTGTTCCGCACGTGTGACGTGGATATATATAACAAGAGAGAATCAAAACGAATGCAAGATCCATATTAAAAAAAACTCCAAAAAGGAAAACATATAAATACATATAAAAGATATAAATGTTTTTAGAGTAAATTTCACAAAACTACAATTAGCTTGTCAAAACTATCACATAACTACAGATTTAACGCATAGTTTCATAAAACTACAGATTTAGTGTATCATGTATCACAAAACTATAAGTTTTAGGAAGTGTATCACAAAACTACATATTTTGTGAGTGATGTATCACAAAACTACAGATTTTGTGACTCTCCTTAAATCTGTAGTTACACTATTTTTAAAATATGTAGTTTTGGGGTAAATTTTTTAAATATGTAGTTTGTGATACATGGAGGCAATAAATCTGTAGTTTTGTGAAATACTTTTTTAAATGTGTAGTTTTGTGATAGTTTTGTCAAACTAGCTGTAGTTTTGTAAAATTTACTCCTGTTTTTATCAAGCAGAACATTTGTTTTAGATAAGATAAGGGAACGAGACTCCAGTGATCTGGATCTAGAAAGGATGTATATAGCAGTTCATTAGACCAATTAACTCTCGTCACAATTGAACACATAGTTTCAAAGAGCCATACTAAAAAACATTAGCAATAAAAGGAGGCTACGCCTTGATTCTATTCCTAAACTTTTAAAACATGGTTATGCTACAGAAAAAACTAAAGGTGGGACTTCTAAAACGAACGTCCCAAAGAGTTTCGCAATTCACAAAATGCCCAATAGGCACCATCTGTTTTCCCCATATCTTTTTCAGTGAACGGCAAGGACACTATTATTACCTTAATTAAACTTCTTGCTCCTTCCTTTTATAGCCGTCAGCTTGTTAATTAGCTCAAATTTAAGCTAATCGGCGAGACAATAATACAATGGAGGAATTATGTGTATGTCAGGGCTGGAGCTATTCAAGCCGTGGATTGATGTCATCTTCAACAATTGATGGTGTATTGAGTGCAATAGACAAATTATTTTGTATGAAATTTCTGAAATTCATCACCTAATGACACCTGTAACATAACGTAGCTCCTCCAATTATATGTACTTAAGAAAGATTAAACGTTGGTAAATGTGCAGGACAAAAAAGTATGGCTCTAAGACAATTTTTAAATTAGAATTAATGATAAATTACTGAAAGAGAAGAAGACAAAGAGGAAATGTGAGCTTAGGGGCCTAGTTTACCCTGTTGTGGGTTTGGGCTTCTGCATGGAGCCGAACAACAGGAGGCCTAAGAAAGGCCTTCTATCTGAATGGGCTTTTGATTCCACTGCTGCTAGAGCTATTTGTTAGGTTCAAGAGATTTCATAGCCATTTTTTGCACTTGCACCATCAAAGTTGCCCAAACGCGTACTCCTCTGATTTTTTTTACGTCAGTTAGCTCAAATTTGTGCAACCAATTAACGCCATCAAATTCAGAATGGAGCCTGAAGGAAGTATAATTTTTATGAGAGTGGTTTATGCATTTGCCTTACCATCGTTATATCTTACCACCCTGGTTAGCCAAACAAGAAAAGAATCATGTACCGCATATATTGCTAAATTCATGATTACTTTCACGACACTGATTTCCACTCTTCTGAAACATTAGCATGTTACATCGCGACTTTAATAAGGATAGAAGAAATAAGTAGTGATGCTAGCTTATGAACATTCTAGACGAACCCTTTCTCTGTCACGTGCCGGCCCCAAAATAAAATGATCAGGGAGGTAGCCAACGAATTATTCGGCGCTGAACACACCAGCACATTCATGATGTGAGGATGGAATTGAAGTTAGTTAGGTCATGAATGCTTTGGCCGGCCGGCAACGAGTCCTTTGGCTGAGCAGCATCCACGTATGGGCTGCGTCTAGCGCGCGCGCGTCGGAGATCGATAGATAGATATGCCTAGATCGATCGAGCTAGGGAACAATGTGGTTCATGGTCGATCGACCTGAGCTTGCATGGAATATCTCGATTAGTAAGCTGTAAGCCAGTCACCAATGAAATGCATATCCTCCTATCTTAATTAGGAGATTGCTCAGCTAATTATATTAGAGAGATGTTATAATATTTAGAGTGAACCACAGCCATCCATTTGATCATGTTAAAAATATAGAGATATCAAAATGATGGACCCTCATAACACCTCTCATTATATTAACCGTGCCCTCAGGAAAACGCAGATGCATATGCTTGCTTTTCCAATATGGCAGTAAGAAAGCTCAGTATGCTCATTCTCCATTTGCACGCGTACGTAGTTGATCGGAAAGTGCAGAACTAACCAGATTAAGAGCACATGCATGCACTTGATAATTAGGCTCCATAGGAAACTGTGCGGAATTCTCTCGATCGCCACTGGCCTATTACCTGGGTCACTCCTAGTTCAATTGTTACCACAATCAACATACCCTGCACTACTGCTTACAGTCCAACTGCCAACGCCTAGGCAGCGACAGAAATCAATTCCTGACGCAATCATGCATGCAGATTGAAGAGTCTATTTATACAGTGCCATACCAGGCTTGTTCCTCCACACCACCACTCAACACACACACTTCCATTCCACTGCTACGTACGTGCATAGTTGCGTGCTCCAATTCCACAATCACCTTCCGTTACCGATCGATATATATGGCTGTGAAGGTTCAGCTGGTCGCCTTGGCGGTGGTGGCGGCGCTGCTGGCGTCGGAGGCGTCGGCGGCGATCACCTGCGGTCAGGTGGGCTCGTCCATCGCGCCGTGCGTCTCGTACGCGACGGGGAGGGGCCCGCTTACCTCGTCCTGCTGCAACGGCGTGCGCAGCCTGAACAACGCGGCGAGCACCAGCGCCGACCGGAAGGCGGCGTGCCGGTGCCTCAAGAGCCTCGCCGGCAGCATCAAGCAGCTCAACATGGGCACCGTCTCCGGCATCCCGGCCAAGTGCCGCGTCGCCGTGCCATTCCCACTCAGCTTGTCCACCGACTGCAACAAGTACGTAGCGCGCCAACTCATCCTCCTGCATGACCCTGCATGCTTCACTGATCACTAATACATGATGTTGATCTTGATGTATTAACTAATTGGGGCATATATAAATTTTCAGGGTCAACTAAATCCATCCGAGAAGAGCATGACCACCACACCACGTGATCATGGACCAATGCATGTATGGAGCAAGCAAGCTATCTAAAAAAATAAAAATAATAAAGTGTGGCAGCCGGTCTATAATATTTTACAATGTATCACCTTGTATCCTCTGTATTATACTGTTCTATATAGTACCTAGTAGATTGCTTCTCTAGCTAGTGTATCGCCTACCTTTTGCAATTTTAATCGGTTTGTGTTATTATATATATTGAAATGCATGAGCAGGTATTGTTGTTATTAGTACCATTTATAAATTATAATACATGTTATATTGGTACTGTATCCTATTTCAGCATTTTGCTTTGGAACTGCCTCTGCGAATGATATATAGTTGGTATTTTATCCTACTATATGGCGGTGGCTCAGTGTTTTGGAGATGTCGGATCGAAGTAAACAAAATATGGCTCAGCGTTCTTGTGTGCTGCTCACTTCCCAACGTGTGACTCTTTGCTGCTTTGTGGTCTGCATGCAACCATGCACCATCGGAGTGCATGCACATGCATACATAGTACCCGTCCTTGTTTAAAAAAAAAAGAAGGATTGAGCACCTGTTCTGCAGGTGGGACTTATCCATGTATACTGATGAATTGTTTCGTGGGCCTAAGTTTTTTGAACTACAAAACTTTCAGAGAAAAATCGTATCAAAAAGTTTTCAAGGAAACTTTCCTAAAACACAGATGACAATATAAAAAATTTCTCAAAAAATAAAATAAAATGAAAAGGCTCACAGCTTGGCTAACTAGCTGGTGTGCATCACTTTTGGTGCTCCCTAATGATCCACATGGAAGACAAAATCATGGCCTTACCAGTAGCGAATGAAAGGAGCAGTCGACACATACTGATGATGGACAGTGAGAGGCTACCCAAACATATGTTATACAACTGGAATAGCTAAGTAAAATTGAGGAATGATTACTGTGAAGTAGAATTTGTACTCCTTCCGTCTTTTTATAAGTCATTTTGAAGTTGGGCACAAAAATTAAGAAAAGTAAAAAAATGTGAGATGTTCTTAAAACGAAGACGAGAGAAGACGAGAGATAGAGTAGAAATGTATTAGGAAGATAAAAAGGTGCCTCGGAAAGTGTATGAGAATGACTTATAATTTAAAAAAAATTAAGAAATCTATAATGACTTATAATTTGAGACAGTGTATGAAATAGTGTAAGTATATACGGAGTATCAATTAGAAACATAACAGTGTTTAGAACAAAAGAAATGATCATAATGCATGGCATTAATAATACGATGGCAAAAGCATAATTACAACCTTGAATATATCAGCCACACGAGGCCTCTAGTTTAAATAAATATACTCCCTGTGTCTCACTTTATAGGTAATTTATGGTCTAGGGCATGAGAATTAAGCTGAGATAAAAACTGAGATGTAAAGAAGTGGTGTGAAGAGAGAATATGTATTGAGAAGTGAAAATGATTTATAACATAAAGAAATTAGAAGAAGTCAGAGTGTCATATAATTTGAGACAGATAGAGTATATTTAAGAAACAAAAGGATAAAATATAGTATAAGAAAATCAGTGTCAATTGAAGAAAACTGTGCGACTTTAGTCACTCGTAGCTAATGAGTTTGTTTGACTGACACGAAATAGAATAGGTTACAGTACAACTCAGTGGTGGTCTCGAACACAAGAGCTGCAGTATACTAACATGCTTCAGTTGAAAGGTTACGATCAAACAATTTGTACGGTGCCAATGCAAGTTGCAGTTGGAATTTATGCTAGATTTAATTTTGGCACGTGAACAAACACCTCGGCCGAGAATGTTCAAGAAAAAAGAACAAGTCATGGCTGAGAGGCCTCCACGTAATGGTCAATTTAATTAGCTAGAAGAACTAGAATGATGACGAGATGTCCAACCTCATCCAAGAACAGAGACGTAAGAACAAACGATTTAAAGCCAGCACTGTTAACGATTCGTGAGTGACAGTGACAGTGACAGAGCATGCTAGTACTCCTCCAGTAGCTTATGTTAGCTGTTACAGGAAACGAATGTTACTTGCATCAACTTTTGTCTGAACTTTTGTCTGATTGGTTGTCTGTGTAGCGTAGCCTGGTTGGTATCTAGAGATACAAGCTCATTTGAGATAGATTGATTGTATATAGAATAGTTTATTTTTTGGTTGGTTGCATATAACTTATTTATTTGATTATTTGCCTGTAGCAAGTAAAGAAAAATAAATTATTTTAATATTTAATTTGTGTAATCATACTCTAATAATTTTTTATTTTAACTTTTTTAGATGTTAATATATTTTAAAATAAACGAATTATTAACTAATATTGTAATTAACTCATAATAATTTGCATCCGGTGAGCTTGACTCCCGAGAAACGGATCTCAATCTTGCGCGTTGCCAACTTTTGCACGCTGGGAGCCAGGCCACCGTAGCTGGCCAGGCAACCAATCACCCAGCAGCTGCATCCGGCTGGCCAGGTCAAGCTGGAGCTGGGCATCCGCATCCCATCACCCCTTGTTGTACGACGACGGATGTGAAGGTGTGGCAGCTGCAGAACTGCTTGGCATATACGAGTATTTTTACATTGGTCACATCGTTCAGCACATATGGTTACCTTAATTTTGTCTCTGGTAACTTGTTAACTGTTGAGGAGCCGCTTCCTCGGGGAACTCTGCAGAAAATGCCACTACTCCTATAGTACTAGTAATTAGGATCGATCATTTGGCCGGCAAGACAGTTCAGTTGCCAGGGAGATATGGGCATTGCACAATGTCTCTGAAATATGCTACTATAGCTGCCTGCAAAACTACAAGTTGAGATATGAGCAAAACTGTACTAGTACTTGTATTTGATGCAGCTCTTGCACTGTGGACCGAGGAACCATCGACTGTACTACAGTAGTACAGTGATAGTGTGACGCACTTCTGCAACTGCCAACTAACTGATGGCGGCGGCCATCGATGATCGATCGATCATCTTCCAATCAGCACGCATGGAACTGCTATTTAAAGCCCTCGGAGCAGCCTCGTTCTCTCCACACACCAAACACACTCCACACAGTGCTACTCCTAGCTGTTAGTGCTACATTGCTACTGCTAAGCGTGAAGGATGGCGGCTGTGATGAGGAGCAAGCAGACCCTGGTGGTGGTGGCTCTGGCGGTGGTGGCGGCGCTGCTGGTGTCGGAGGCGTCCGCGGCGATCACCTGCGGGCAGGTGGGTTCGACCCTGGCGCCGTGCATCCCGTACGCGACGGGGAGGGGCACGCTGACCACCGGGTGCTGCAACGGCGTCCGCGGGCTGAACAACGCCGCTCGCACCACCGCCGACCGCCAGGCGGCGTGCCGGTGCCTCAAGAGCCTCGCCGGCACCATCAGCAGGCTCAACATGGGCGTCGTGTCCGGCATCCCCGGCAAGTGCGGCGTCCCCGTGCCATTCCCCATCAGCATGTCCACCGACTGTAACACGTACGTCGTCGTTCATTTCTTCAGCATGACACAGTATAATATTATCCATATTGTTTACTCGTCGTTTATTTACTGATGAATACAACACGTCTTCTGGGTTGTTTGTTGCATGCATGCAGGATCCGTTAGATGGGTCACTCGATCATACGTGATGGCTCGAAGGATAGCTTGATCGAGCTTGGCGAGCAACTATAGTGCAAACTGGAATAAAGTCGTGGCGACAGCAGCGTCTAGTATCATGCAACTATAGTACTCTGTGTGTATCATGCAGCTGCATGCTCCGTCGTGCGAGCATATACGTATATAAATGTACGCGTGGTGTGTGACTGTTTCTGTTTTTTGTTCAGTGGTTGTAATTTCCATTCCACCTACAGTATTTATTAAGATACTAATCGTTGTCCGAAGACATTTCGTCCGTGCACAACATTGAAATGACCAACCTGAGTTCCAGCCGAGCCCTAGCAGCTCTAGGGTTTTTTAGATAATGGAACCAAAGGTCATCGCTTCTGCATCTTCAAAAAGATGTACTCACTCCGTTTTTTAATTGACGTCACCGTTGACTTTTAAATTCAACTTTGACTTCTTATTCAAAAAATTTATTCGAATGCGTAAAATTTTAAGTTGTGATTAAAATAATTCTAATGATAAATCAAATTATATCAAAATTTATGAAATTTATCAAAAAAATTTAATAAAACAAATAGTTAAAGTTGAATTTAAAAATCAAAGGCGACGTCAATTAAAAAACGGAGGGAGTATATAGCATTCGGTGCAATAAAAAAGGACTTAGCCTCACAAAATATAGGAACAGAATCATCGGATAGCAAACTTAGCCTCACAACATATAGGTACAGAGTCAACGGATAACAAGATACTCCTTTCGTCCCATTATAGACGACGTTTTTGACTTTTTGAAATCAACCTTTGACATTTCATTTTATTCAAAAATTTTATGAAAATATTATTTATTTTATTGTAAAATGATTTATTATTAAAAGTACTAAAGCTTGATTTATTTATTTTTGTATTTTTTATAATTTTTTTAAATAAGATAAATGGTTAAAAGGTTGATTTAAAAAAGTAATAAATGTCAATTATAGTGGGACGAAGAGAGTAGAAAACATCGAATAAAATCAAAACTAAGCTTCAAATCAAGCCTAAGCCCTAGTATTTCAATGATCTTTGCTGTTCAGCGCTGAAATAAACGGTCTGCTCTCCTCCAAGAAAGTGAGGAACTCCAGAGGACATTATCATTCTTACAATTTCTTGGGCGTGGAAAACAAAAACAAACAGAAAGATGATACGCATCATAATTGTTGTTGGAAGTCTCAACTGCATCAAGGTACATAGTAGAGTGATGAGTTGAGAAGATGGGTAGCATGGGCAGGAAAGTAGCCCAAACTGCTTCCATAATTTCTTGGATGTTTCAGGTGAGAAGGAGCTCCCTCTTTCTGTGCAGTTCACGACTCATGTCCAAATAGCACTGATTTTAGTTGCTTGGAGCAACAAGGTTACCCTTGCACGAAAGGCACAAATAAATTAAGGTTAATGCAACGGATCATCCGAGAGACACAAACTCTCACAAACACTAGTCTCGCTTTCAGTCACAGCTGCACCGGCTGCCAGGAAAAAAAAGAGAGGAAAATCTGGAAAATTGCAAGCCATAACTCTCCCGCGAAATTTCCTTCTTCCTCACACACACGATCCACACGAACCAGACAGGCTCATGGTAGAGCGACGACCTTGACATATGCGGCAACAATTCATTCGCCTGGCATATCTAGTAGTGCAAAAATAATATCAACAGGCTCATGCGCATGCGCATGCTCAGCGACGGTCCTGCCGCCGATGACGCGTCGACGGCGCCGCCGCTGCTGGTCGCGCCGCCGTCGGCGTTGACGGGCAGGACGACCATGCTGCCGCCCGAGGCAGGGGACGGCTGCGGCAGCGTGTACCCGGACTCCAATGTCGTCGTCGTCCTCGCCGCGGTGCTCTGCGTCCTCATCTGCGCGCTCGGCCTCAACTCCCTCGTCCGCTGCACGCGCCACTGCGGCCGCAGCCTCGCCGCACCAAGAGACGTCGACACCGCCGCCGCCGCGATGGCGGTCGGCGCGGTCACGCTCACAGTCATAGCGGCTCCGGCCGCCGTAGCTGGGCTCAATGAGAAGGAGCTGAGTATGATACCGGTGGTCGAGTACGAGACCAAGGGCGCCGGCGTCCCTGGCGCGGAGTGCGCCATCTGCCTCGGCGAGTTCGTCGACGGCGAGAAGGTGCGCCTGCTACCCATGTGCCACCACGGCTTCCACGTCCGGTGCATAGACATGTGGCTTGCAGGGCACTCGTCGTGCCCGATCTGTCGTAACTCTCTTCTCGATGACGATCATCGTCATGGCGCCGGCGACGAAACGGTGACTGGGGACGAATTAGCCACGTAACGCCCATGAACATACATGTTATTAATTGTGCTTGGAGTTTCTTTTACTTGTATGTAAGCATCTGGGAAATTAACCCGGCCAAGATTGTTAAAAGTTGGATACGTTTGATTAAATTTGCTGATTACACTAGTCAAAAAAAATTTTGGCCGTTGTTACATGTAAAGTGGGATGGGCAATATGTGAAGATACGAAGGGTGGGTCAATTTTGCAGTGTCTTTGTCACTTTGATTTGTTATTTGTTTGTTTCCATGATTTTTTTGGTACTGGGAACATTTGGGATTTTTCCAGATTCATCTTATTTGTTATTTCTGCCTTCGTATTTAATTTCAAAAACTCAGTTATTTGGAATAAGTACAACAATTAGGAAATACATATGGCATACTAGTAGTAAACCATGCATATTGATATTCTTAATATTGAATTGGCATCTGGGAGCTAGTACGTTCACACATCTATTTTTTTTTTCATTTTTTGAGCTACCTAAAGTATTTTAGTGCAATGTTTAGAAACCTAATACGTACGTAACTCTTAGAAAAAAAACAAATACTGATTACTGCCAAACGGAACCGAACAAAAAACTGTCTGGACAAGCACTTAAAAAAACAGATGAAACAAATGTACTTACAGACAAGATCTTAAATGACTCCAGAGTGTTTTTTTTTTGTTACACTTATCATTGAAGTTGAGTTTTTATGGATGATGGATTGAGCCATTCTGCTTCAAAACTCGTTGCATATTTATGCTATTCAATTTCGTCCACCGAAATGTAAGGCATTCATTATTGTTTTGGACATGTTGCTATCAAAGGAATTCATGTGTTATTTTCCATCTTCATTGCAAGCACCGTTTGCTCACCATTCATCGGCGAAGTACATAACTCAAGCGCACTCTCTCCACAATAAAATCGTTGCCGTCGGTTCATTTAAATTTAATCTAACCGGCAACGATAGTTTTGAAACAGAGTACTGAGAGTAGTACTAATTTGATGACGGAAGACCCTAGAAAAAGGCAAATATACATGCAAACTATATGATCAGGTGAGACCAAGTATTACTCCTCTAATTTAGAGTTTGGAGGCGCCAAACTACCGACCGCAAATTTTTTTGCTCAAATCCAAACAAGGTTCATGGACCAAACTATAAGCATCACCTCTTCGGTTGCTCGTCATCAGGATAGCAATCGCGCCAGAAAGAACAGAAAACAGGGCGTGGATTCATCAGAATTTCAGATTGTTCAAAAAGCAATTCTTATTCGCATCTTGCAGCAACACACGAGACATACGAACGGACAGGATTTACGAGTTTGATCATCAAGGCGGGTACGTAGCGAATCGATCAGCAGAACTTGATGCAGAGCCGCGCGCGATCATGCGGAGAGCAGCGCCGCGAAATGGTCGGCCAGGCTCCGCACGGTCGTCGGAGAGACGGCCGACGAGCCGCCGAGGTACCATTTCTGGATCATCCCCGCCACGTTCTCGTTCTCCACCGCGATCTTCGCCTCGGCCTTGCCTTCCGTCTCGAACGATATCTGAACGTTCCGTTCCGTCGTCGTTCGCATTGCACGGACAAGAAAGAAATCAACGTCTGCAAAATTCGACCGAACTCTGCATGAATGGAGTAATAATTTACGACGTGCCTGCGCGGGTCCAGGGGTGGTCGGGAAGTGGAAGGTGACGACGGATCCTGGCTTGAAGTACTTGGCCTGGAAGAACTCGGTGACCTTCTCGAGCTGCTGCTCCTCGTCGTCCTCGTACCTGTCGACGGCGACGAGGCGGTCGCGGACGGAGCTCTCGAGCTGCACGCCGTACTGCGCGCCCTTGATCTCCTTGATGACCACCACCCTGAACAGCTTCTCCGCGGGCGCCGCGACGAGGGCGTCGAAGAAGGCGTCGTCGTCCGCCAGCTCCTCCGCCTTCCTGCCCCTCCACCTCTCCAGCCGGTCCAGCAGCGCGCCGCTCTTGTCGAGGTAGATGCCGATGGCGTTGTACTTGATCTGGAGGAAGTGGATCTCGATGTCCGTCAGGCCTGCGCCATCGATGAGGGTATCACTTATCAGTGCATGCAGTTGGAGGGTGAAGAAACAGAGGATGGATGAACAGCAAGAGAACACTCCATTACCGTGAGCGAGGAGGAAGAGAGGCTTGGCAGCGGCGATCTCCGTCGGGAACGCGATGCCTTCCACGTCCACAGTGTTCCGCTCTGCCTCCGAGCCCACTGCACACGCAACGTTCATCATTTTTCATGAGAGATTGGTGCTAGTAAGGAAAGATTGTTTGTTAATGAACTACTGTCTGAGCTTACTTTCTTCTTTGGCACGGCCGTACAGGTGAGTGCTTGTGCAGGGAAAGTGAATGAACCTGAAGAGAGATTATCTGAGGAATGCGGATGGAGGAAGACGACTGCTCCTATATTTCTGAACTGTGATGTGAAGTTGCAACGCTGGAGGGATCTGAGGTAGTAGGTGGAAGGAGAGGGCAGGAAGGCAGGCAGGTGTGCATCTACCCTGGTCGATGTCAGCGGCACTGACCTAACACCGTGGTCAGCTCAGCTCGTCCAACGAAGCCGAGGGAAGAAGGGTGGTAGGTGCACGCTGTGGCCAGCAGCCGTTCAACCTCCTCCGTTGTCTATGTAGGTACTCCGTTGTATCTGAGAAACGCAAAGAGGGTGGCGATCTCGGTGGTTGGTTGGAAGTATTAAGGGGAGGGTTGAGGGTTGCTGAAAGGACATATTTTGGTGATTGTTGTTACGCTGTCATGATATTCTTTACTCTCATCTAAGTCGAGAGAAAAAAAAAAAAATCACCGGACAAAACATTTAGCGAATAGCATCCTGCTAATTCCCAAACATTGCTGTAATTAAAGCATCCCGAACAACTGATTGATATAGTTCAATAAGACTATAGCAAACTACAGCTGCTAAATTACGTAGAAGTAGAGACAGCTCTTATCCTACTCAATCAGCTCGCCGGGCCCTATCACCACCACCAGTCCAGACCCTGCAGCTCAGCTGAATCCATTGCCTTTTGTTTTGGGCCTTAAGGTGGTCTCTAATTCCAGTGGGCCCAAGTCCGCCTGCACCATCCCCTGCTTATCCCCCCAACCCGGAAACCGCCAGCGGCGCGTCGATGGCAGTCAACGGAGGACACCACGCCAACGCCATGGCTCCTCTCCGCCACCTCGCCGGGCCACCCTGCACCCAACAGCCCCACCTCCAGCTCCGCCGCACCTCCTCCTGCCCTCTCCGCCTCGCTCCTCTGCGCTCCCGCTTCACCCGTACACCCGCCCCTATGCTCTCTCCTCCACTTCCAGCTCTCATCAGTCATCACCAGTTCACCACCTCGTTCTTCCGTTCTTCGCTGAGGCCATTTGGTAATTTCTGTGGTTGATTCTTTGCAGGGGTTTACGCGCTCTCCAGCAATGACATCAGGGTCGGCACCAACGTCGAGGTCGACGGCGCGCCGTGGAAAGTTTTAGGTAGCGGACAAACACATTTCTTGTGCATTTCAGTGTTGCGAGGCGCATCCAGTTAGCATTATTATATTATTGTATTAGAGATTAGGATAATGTACCTCGACCCTCGACGATTATTCGACATTTTCTCAGCTCCAACTTAAAAAGATTGAAGAGGTAATTTTTCATCCTTGCTTTAAGAATTTAACATCCTCCACCTCTGTTTGACTAAACGGCCTGTAACCTAAGCCTATGCACAAAATTTCTATCAATGTTATGACAAACATGTCAACCGATTTCTTCGTCCAATTCAACTACAGAGTTCCTCCACGTCAAGCCTGGAAAAGGTGCTGCTTTTGTCAGGACGAAAATGCGAAATTATGTCACCGGCAACACAGTTGAGAAAACCTTTCGAGCTGGAAGTACGGTAATCTGACTTCCAACTCAGAATATGGACTGGTGTTCAGCAGGCTCTCTCCTCTTTCCACATTTGAAAACACTATATTTGATATATCTTCTCCTGCCCTGGATTACCTTCGCTTCGCCAACTCGTGTAATATTCATTGTCTCGACCTTGGTGTTTTAGCTATGTACCAACTAACATCGACTTCTTTCTAAAATTTCCAGCTACAGGAAGCATCCCTTTCAAAAGAGACCAAACAGTTTACGTACAAGGATGGCTCCCAGTTTGTGTTCATGGATCTGGTACACACTTTTAGTTTTCGCTAAAATATATCTCCAGCGAAAGAAATGGTACCTGCCAAATAATTTCATCAGTTCATCTATTGTTAAAACGAGATGCTCAGATGAATTTTTCTGGGGAAATCTCTGTTAAATATGGGGGCTTCGTGAACTGGTGATCTGTGGAGCTATCGAGTTGTTATAGACAAATTATGGAACCAAAAGTCAATAACTTCATTGATTCTCAAGTGAAATTGTTCTCATTATTTTCCACTTGCAGACGACCTTTGAGGAAAGTCGATTAAATGAATCAGATGTTGGTGACAAGCAAAAATGGTTGAAAGAGGGGACGGATTGCACTTTGCTGTACTGGAACGGACGGGTATTTTCTGATTTGTTTTCACACTGCCTGCTATCATTTATCCAATTAATTAGTGAATTACCTTATAACCTTCTAGCGTGCTCGCTAATAGTGGGATTTATTCTTATGCGGCAAAAATATTGGCCGCTGTGATATAATTTTTGTAGATAATTGATTTTGAGCTCCCAATCACTGTTCGGCTGACTGTAACTGATACTGACCCAGGGCAAGGTGACAGTGCACAAGGTAGGAAATTATATACTGTGCTTCTGCAAAACCTTCTTGTTATTGCTTAATCTT
>BCLG01002842.1:0-23208 GCA_001602295.1 Zoysia matrella | reverse complement strand
TTTTTCAAGCTATGCTACGTATTTTTTTCACACAATTGCTTTCCTCATATATTATTAGTTTTGTGATCTTATTTTAAAGTCTACTTCAGAGTTTATAAGATCTGAAGAGAGTTGACTCTTCTACTTGATATGTATATTAAGTTATTAAACTTTTATTTTCTGATTTCCAATACACTTTTTTAGAATGGTAAGTTAGGCCTACAAATCTATGTATATTCCCATGAAAAGCTAAACGTGGTCTATCAATTGTAGTTTTGTTTTAAATTTATAATTGTTTATAGCAGATTATATGGTCAGTTATTACTACAATATTTTTTTTTCTATGTAACTTGGTAAAACGGCAGTGGTGTTTTCTATGGTCTTTCTATGTTGAGACTGTGGTGTTTGTGAGGGTCAATATACATAGGTATAATTTCTGTACAGTGAAATTTTTTTGCTTATATATATATACTATTATTTATTTGTATCTGGCTACAGAATTAGAATTTTGTAGCCAGACTCGTTTGATCGAGTTGTTGACTCTGACTCTAGTGAGCAACAGATTCCCCGTAGGTCACGCCCCTACGGAAATCAGTTTAAAACCTAACCCCACGCCATGGATTAGAAATAGAATCTTCTAAATTCTTGCCAACAAAACCATCTATTCCAGCAACGGCAGCGCATTGTTTGTATTCGCCGCTTTACCGATGCGCATTCTCTGTCTTCATATTCGTCACCGACGCGCCGCACCGCCTCGTTCCCGCCGCGCCGCGCCTAGCCGCCTCATCCCTGTCGCACCTCCTCGTGCCCGGCGCGCCGCACCATCTCGTCCCCATCGCGAACTCTATCTCCATATACACAGTTCAATTTGCTCTCGTGTTTAATTTTCTTTTAGGCCCAAGCATCAAGCATTAGCTTTTTCCTTAATGAATCAACACACGAGCCTGCTTGTACAAATGTGGTAACTATTGCTTCGTAGAACAATGACATTTTGGGGCAGAAGAAAAAGGAAAAAAAAAAGAATAGGAAGCCTCTAGTTGCTCTGTTTTCTGCTCACTCACCGATGGCCAATGGAATGTTTCTTCGCCGATGCTTATCTCTTTGTTGCCTTGATTCATCGCTGCATTGTTTGTCTGCCTGTCGATTTTAGACAGTGAGATGCGGTCATCAGTCTCATATCTATATCGATAGAAATTGATCCATTTTCTAGCTTTATAAACACTCTAGTTTCTGTAATGATCTGTGATAACGTGAATAACATATCATGTAATCTGTTGTTCTTGTAATTTTTTCTGTACTTCTATAGTATAATGTGTGAATCCACAGCTTCTTCACTTTGATTCATATAATGGGAGAGAAATTCACATATTACCTGTTGAAAAATCTCTTGAATTGTAGACCGATAAGCAAGATTGGCACCATATTAAAATTTATATTTTGCCGCTATCCTTTGCAACATTGTGTAGCAAAGCAATTAAAAAGTAAACGATCAGACCATCAATTCTTTTGCTCCCACAGTACATGGTTGCTTAATCAATGTTTGTGTGCAGCTATTGAACTGAAGCATTGCCCCTGTTTCGACAATTATTCCCATGATTGTGAGTTGACAGGAAAAAACATGTGCAGCTCAAGCCCAGATGAAAGCACCTGAGATATCTGTTTTTACTTGCTGCTTAAGGTCCTGCTAGGTCCTGCTGACAGCTTCTTCCTGACATTCCTTTCACAAGGATGTTGTGCCTTGGTACTGATTTCTGAAACAGTCGCAATGAGAAATATGAAAGATGATCACATTGAAAAAGGATGTGTATTCTGATAGTTCAGTGAAAACATTGTGGTACTGTGATACATGCTCTTAGTAGTATGATTTAAAGTCATCTGTTGTTTAGATTTGCTCAGGTGTGTAATGAATGATGCTCATCAGTTAGTTTTTTTTCCACAATCGTATGAATGAAAGATGGTGAGCAAAATCTGATTGAGCACTTTTCAAATTGGCTTTGATGGAAAAAAAATTAAAGAGAGCATGTTAATCACCACACATAAGCTTGTGTTTTTCAGGATGGAAGATTGTGAACTTAATCTGCAGCGGTGCATTATAGGTACAGCTGGGCAATTTTATGATTTCTTCCTCCGAGCTACAGATAGATTAGTAGCTACGTAATTGTAAAAGCATGGTGAGGGACATTAATTTGCTGCTTAAGGTCATGGGGCTACAGAATCGTGAAACAATCGACATGTTTTCTAATGGCTTTGTGATACTTCATATTAGAACTATGACTGAAAAACGTCTATTATTTGTATCTGCTCGTCTGTGTAATGAAATATTCAGCATCCTCTGATCAATCAGATACATCAGTTAGCAATTACCAATCAACATAAGTTATGACCAATTACTAATTCCAGCAGGATCCATCATCTGATTAATGCAAGGGCTCTCAATGACAGTGCATAGTATTGACAACTTAAAACTTCTTAATTGGAAATGCATGTGTACTGCATACAGACATGGAATAGTGTCGACAGATAATGCTCATCTATATAACATTTGCGGTATTTTTTCCCATTCCTGGCTGCAAGAAAGTCATAACACAATCAAAGATGTGAATTATTAAGAGAATAGTTCTATAAATGAAGAGCAATCTCTGTACATCAAGCTATGTTAAGCAAAACAAAATTTCTCTGCTCGTGCCCAGAGCGCAGAGCGACACCATGTGCAAGAAAGGCCACCAAGATCAAACTAAATTTCTGGGTACATGTTCCTGCTATGAGGATGCATAATCTGCCATTCTTGGCTTGATGGAGAGCAGCCTTCCGAGAGACCTTGTCCAGAACTCCCTTGATCAACATCTAGTTCAGCCTCCGCCCATTCCTTCTCAGCGTCATGCGCAACTTCAGCTGCCTCCATCTTTACAAATTTGTCCATTTCATAGCACACGTGTATCGATCTAAAATTACTAATTTCTAATCTCGGCAATCTCAAATTCCTCGAATGATTAGCACATGTGTACCTACCTAAAATTAGTAATCTCTGATCTCAGTAATCTAAAATTCCTAGAATGATTAGCGCATGTGTACCGATCGAGTTTTTACAAATGTACCTAATGTACATATACTGATGTGTTAAGCACAGTATAATATTGCCAATAATTAACTTACTCCCGGCCACCATAGTCGTCGCATCAATGAACTCAAATCAAACACGGAGGCTACCTACTTTGTAGAATTCGGTTAGCAAGCATAGTTAAGGTGCGTGTGATGTGAGGCACAAAAAACGGATGTCAGTTGCAATTCTGTTTTCGGCTTGGTTTCGACCTGGCTATAGAATATTTATTTCGTGGCTAGCTACAAATTAACAATTAAATTTGAAAATAGCGATCAACTATTTAGCTTAAACACTGCCACTTTTCCTTTCTTTTTATATGTATTTACCATTTAGCCGGCGCACGAAGGGGCGTCGTCATTACACTAGTTTGCATAGAAGAATGAACAGAAGTCGTTTTCATTCAACAGACAAAATGCTATGAGGAATTACTATGAGCATGGTAAGGGCACAATTATCACTACTCTCCCATGATTGAATTCCTCTCTCGTAGAAGTCAAAATGCAGAGATAGCACTGTTCACAAAATCTAATCTCAGTCGCGTGATCCAAAATGAACGGTTTAGATTGGCAGCTACAGTGCCATGCGACGAACGTACTCCTTGGTAAACTGTAACAGCGCAAATGAACGATGCCTGATTGCTACAGTGCCGTATGATGAACAGCCTGTCGAGTGAACAGTATCTTCGCAAATAAACAGTGCCGGATGATGTGGCACAACGATAATCCAGAGAACGCACGGTGTTTAATATATAAAGATATGTTTCACGTTTTATTTGGACCAGTTTCAACAAAAAAATTACATGCACATATTTATAACAAAGTTTTATCCTCCTGATTTTATTAATTACTTTATCCGTTTATAAATATAAGTAGCTCTAGCCACAGGAAGTAAAAAAAAAAAAGATATGGTACGCACAAAATGAGGAGAAGAGAGATATAGAGATTTATTAGGAGGAGAGAAATTGTACTGAGAGTGAGAATGATATATATTGGGGAATAAAATTTGAATGTTCGAATGATTTATATTTCTGAATAGCTGGAGCAGGAATATAGTTTTATCACATACAGTTACGACACCCTATGTAAACTCCAATAAAGGAAACACTAGAACGCAACACAAGAACAATAGATAGATCAGCACATAGCAAAAGGCAACAGTGGACAATGATCACCCCCCCCCCCCCCCCCCCAAAAAAAACATCCACAACCATGGCTGTCGCCTTCGTCCTCGGGTCGTGAACATGCAGTTGCCTAGCTCCGAAGCCATCGAAGTGCACTAGCAGAAATCGAAAGATGGATCCTGGACCTTCCAAGGCAATCACAAATTTGTGGGGGGCCTCCCCACATCCACAGCCGCTCCACTCTTCAGGCTCACAGCTCAAACCTTAAAATCGCAGGGTCTCACCACATCCGCCGCTGAACTCAATGCCAAAGATCCGTTCAGGCTTCGACCTGACCACTCCAATAACTTCCCTTTCACCTTGCTGCCACCGGAATCTTAGGTGCACCACATGCACTGACCCATGGCTTCTAGAAACAATGGCTCATCACTCTGACAAATCAGCCGGTCGTCGACCTGTAACAGAAGTTGTCACGCAGGAAGAGAAGCTCGAGATCGTCTTGGAGTTCTTGATCATAGTCTCCCATCATTGGTTCAGTCACGATCTGTCTATCTAATTCGTTGGAGGACACACCAGGAAGTCGTGAACTCTCGCCAACGGCACCGACAGTAACGTCGTAACGATCAGTGATCGCAAGTCGCTCCTGGTGGGCGCAGGGCATCTGCTCGTCCAAACGAACGCCGGCAGAACCGTCTGCAAGAGGAGGCGGCACGACAGCAGTTATTTCTTGCTCGGTCACCATGAAATCATGGTGGCCACCAGTAGGAGGATAATTACTGGCTGCAGCTCCTCCCGCTACTGGAATATTGTTGATGTTGTTCTTTGCGGATGAGGGCGAGCCAGCAGTGCAGTTGCAGGTGTGATCGTTGTTGTAGGTGACTTTAAACATTGGTGTGTCGCTGCTGTCGTTCTGTTGCTGGACGTACTTCGTGGCCAGGCAACCTTTGTCGCCCTTGTAGGTGCACCGGAAGTAGCTCCTTGTGAAGTGGGTTCCGTTGATGCTCTTCTCGCCATATTTCCTCCACTGGTAGCCGTCCTCGTGAGGAACGGTGGTTAAGATCGCCCATGATTTGGTCTTCCCGCCGCCTTCATTTGCTGCTGGCCTGCAATACTATCGATTTGTCAGTTCAAAATTATCAGGAACGAACGAAGAGGATGGTCTGTATAAGATAGAGATGATGTACCTTCTCCTTTTGCCGCTCCTCGCAGATCCCTTGGAATCGGCTGGTAATTCACTTGCGGGGCTGGGCGACGACGACAGCTGAGGCGGCGGCTCGGGTTTGACGACAAGTACCAGCGAAGCAGCAGCGCTACTACTACTACTACTACCAATCTGCAGTCGTTGTTGCTGCTGCTGCTGCATCACGGTCATGGCGGAGAGGGCCAAGTGGAGGGCTCGCAGCGCCTCGCCGAGAAGACTCTGCGCGAGCGGCTGAGCCGTCTGCCCCTGGAGGTGGAGGAGGAGGAGCGGCTGGTGGGTCTTGATGAGCTCAGACACGTGGGCAACCTCCCTCACCGCGGGCTCGAGATAATCCGGCAGCCAAGCCATGGTATGGTATGGTATCTGATATTCTGATGTGCTCCCCGGCCGTTATTTGGAGCGAGAAGTATGTACGGAGTACTAAGCTAGCCAGTCGTACTTATATTGATTCACATAAAAGGCGGTCGATGGAGAAGATTCTTAGAAGCTGATCTCGAATAGATTGCCTGCAACTGCTACGGAAAACGTACGTAGATAGCTCAGTGATTACCTATGTTTTCCTTCTTCGTCAGTGTTGACAACGCGTAGAGTGAGCACGTAAGGGCGCGCGGGCGATGTGTCGTGTAACATGTGTTTGTGGACCGGAGGCGGCTAGCTCCTGGATCCTCGCATACAGCCGGATTTAATTTTATCAGCAGTACAAATGTTAGTATCATATATAGCGTATCAAATTCAGATGTTCGTGTATACTTACCTAGTTTCATTTAGATGAAAATCAATCCATCTGTCTCTTTTTAACTCTTTTTTGCTATGCCGACAAAATTGTTTATGTTTGCCATGCCATCAAAATTGTTTATATGACATCTTAATTATTTAATTAAAAAATGAAATCCTCCCATTGGGAGTGGAGTTGCCTAACAGAGATCTAAGTGCATCTGTATGTAGATCAGGAGGTACATACCTGGAAATTGTATCGTGCATGCCCAATCAAAGCTCTTGCCGGATAGCTGCTACCTTCCAATAAGTTTATGCCATCATATTGACTGAAGCATGCAAGGTCACGTCAATAGGTCATCACACTCGTCACCTTGCCATGGATGTCACTGCATTCGTCACCTCCATGCATGCACTTGTTACCAAGTGAATCTACAACGCGTATACTTTTATGCATAAAAAGCCGCTTTCGATCGACCAATGCCTACAAAATTCCATTCGGATAGAAATGTTTGCGAATCCGACAATTGGATTCTCACTAGGCTCTGATTGGACTAGACTGTCTCGACTTACGTCATTCTTTTATGGGGTATTTGGAGACTTGCTTCCTACGGAGAAAAAGGTCAATTAATGTTGGAACATGGTGGAGCCGAACATTTATAATAATGCGATCTTCTTAACATCTGCATCGAGTATGCATGGAAGGCAATAATCTATTAAGTAGATGTGCCGTTTCCTCATCACAAGCTTCGTTGCACTTTGCACCCTCATCCGTGCTTGCTGTTTTTTTATTATAACACACTCGGATAAGATTGCTCATTTGGCAGGCACATACTGCAGTTGGACGCATCGATCGGTCAACAAAAGCCGCATGCACTTAACAAATTAGTACTAATTAAGAAGCTAATTAAGGGTACGTAGCATCGATCGATCACTGTGTGAACGCATGGGCATGATCACCCTCGATTTGGTATGCAACAAACCGTCCAGTTGATCGAGTCCTGAGACAAAGTTGTAGTCTGACTTCCATACAGGAAGCACCCTGCAGGGTGGATCCATATTGACACAAGAGGCTATAGAGAGGATCTTGGGCTTACTTTCTACAAGATAATATAGAGAAAGATCAACTTGCGGAGGACTAATTTAGACTTCTGATCCACAAATATATATCGCCTTTAATTGCTGCTAATTCTGGTTGCAACACCAATTCTCTCTGCAGGTGTCTATGATCGCACGTGGAAGAAGGGATTAGATGACAGACTTGTGGCGGCTAGGGGCCGGTCAAACCCCATTTCTAACACCTGAATTATCTACTATAGATGTCATCGATCATAGAAGACTAATTTAGGTGCTCAATGATGCCAGGCATGGCTACGCATGAACTTTGATATGATTTCCCGTTTATGGTTGTATATACTATAGATCGAGTGCTCCACAAAATATAGAAAGCTCGTTTTCCTTCTTCATTAGTGTTGACTGTTGACAACGCGTAGAATGAGCACGTAAGCGCAGTACGATGTGTACTGTAACATGCGCTTGTGGACAGGGGGCCGGCTAGCTCCTAGGTTTAATTTTATCAGCAGGACAAATGTTTGTTGCAACTAATAATAGTTTAGCTGCCGAACTCGCACTGCTGCGTGCCCAGGACCGGGGTCAGAATTGAAGCATGGTACTCTGCTTGCCCAGGACCGGAGTAGTCAAGAGGCAGAGCTGATGCTCTGCCAATGATCAGGCGTCGAGGAACCAGCCAGATTACCGTTCTATGCTCAGATTTGAGAAACATCATGCTTGTGACTGACGGATGGAAAAGAAAAAAAAGAAACTTCTTTTGCCAGCATGATAAAAGATTTCCAATCAATTTGTACTGCAGGCAGTCCCTGAGATTGATATTGGAGATCGTCCGGTGTAAATCAGTGGTACCTACTGCAGTAAAGATTATAGACACGTTTTGTAAAAGAGCTGCTCCAATTAAGAAAAATGCTATTTCATGTCCCGGTTCGATGAATCAGAATTTGGATGCTCGCTTTTAGAGGGAGATTGATACGTGTGTTCCATCAAACAACATAATACCAACTTGCTGCATATATACTAGTATGCTTTTAAGCACGATTCATTATTGTAAACTGCAGCTTGCTCTATGGCATGCAGTACGACCCTCTACCAACCAAGAACGCACTCCTGTCCCGCGGTCGCTTTGAAGGAGTTCAGCGCGCGTTCACATGAGAGATCCAATTGGAAAGACCAGTCGTTAAAGGATGACAGAGATATATAGGGTCATCACCTCAGCCTCATCCGGATTCGTTCTGAATCGAAGAATCAGTCATCGAACAAATGAAGGAGATCGAGGGAGAGGCTCGTCACTCGACAGTCCACTCACCAGTACCTGACGAAGCTGTCTGCTGCATTCGCTTCCCAGCATCTTCTCTGGTGTAGACTCGTACTCCTGCTTGCTGTGTCTGTGAATGGTCCTCGTCAGCCAAAAGCTTGCAGCTTTGCTTGATGAGTCGTCTGCTTAGTGAAGCAAAGAGGCAGATCCAGTGGAGTACCATTGTTCTCTGTCGGTAGTCACCAGTAATTCAACAATATCTCGTACTTAAATCCTGGTGAAGGCGGTGATGAAGACGACGCCATTGTCCAGACGTGCACGTGCTGCACGTGTTGCCCGCTCCTGACTGTCCGGAGTCGGTTGGCCCAGACTACTCAATTTCAGGCCCAATCGTAGACCCAAAATGGCTTGAGATCACTTAGGCCCAATCAAAAAGCATGCATGTTGGGCTGGTCATCTATAGTAGTATACGTTCCACGTTTTATTTGGACCAGTTTCAACAACGAAAATTACATGCACAGATTTATAGCAAAGTTTTTTCCTCCCATTTTATGTTCCTGGTTTTATTATACTGCAATATAGTTTTACTATCACATACAGTTACGACACATAAACTCCGACAGTGAAAAACAGTAAATGTAAACTCTCCTACGTGCTTAATTTCTCTTTCTCAAGGAAGCGACGACTCCTAGCACTAGGCAGGAGTACAAATCTTGCATGCATTACAGGCTTACACGCTAATACTACCAAGGTTTTATTAAAAATTACGTTCACTGAAAATTGTGTCGGCCGTTGTATGGATCTTTATAATGTAGCAGGACTAAAAATTGTTATTGAGGAAGAGAATCTCGAGATCGTCCTGGAGTTCATCAAGGTTGTAGTCTCCCATCATAGGTTCGTGAGACGTGTTACGGTGGTTGGTTGATAACAGAGGTACCTCTCCCTTTCCAATTAATCTCACCCTTTGAGTTTTAAAAATTGGTGCGAGGTTTATTATTTTTAAGTATCGAATTTATTATTTTAATATATTTGATTAGGTATTTTTTTATTTTTAATTATCAGATCTGATTAAATAAATAGTTATAGTTAACTTCGCATTGTAACATCTCTTTGGTTCAGGCTCGATCCGTTCCATACCTAATTCACAGCAAGACACCCTGGGAAGGCATGAACTCTCGCCAGCCGCGCCAATTGTAAAGTCACAGTGGTCAGTGATCGCAAATGGCTCCTGGATCTGCTCGTCCAAAGCAACGTCAACGGAAGAAACGTCTGCAAGAGGAGGCAGCGCCACAGCAGTCGCTTCTTGCTCGGTCACCACGAAATCACGGTGGCCAGCAGCTCCTCCAGGTATTGGAAGAGTGCTGATGTTTTTTTTGGCAGATGAGGAAGATGCAGCAGTGCAGTTGCAGGTGTGGTCGTTGTTGGAGATGACCTGAAACATAGGCGTGTCGCTGCTGTCGTTCTTTTGCTGGACGTACTTCGTGGCCAGGCAACCTGTGTCGTGCTTGTAGGGGCACCGGAAGTAGCTCCTCTTGAAGGGGTGCCGTTGATCCTCTTTTCGCCATATTTCCTCCACACGTAGCCGTCCTCGAGAGGAACGGTGGTTAAGATCACCCACGATTTGTTCTTCCCGCCGCCTTCATTTCCTGCTGGTCTGCAGTACCATCGATCATCGGGCCATTACTACCAGAAACGAACGTCTGTAATTCTGTAGAAGATAGAGATGATGTAATTGTAACATTTCGAAATTTTTAAATTAATCGAGCACAAGTTTATCTCAAAATTTATTCTGTTCAATTTCAAAATTCTTTTTTTGATTTTCTGCGTCGAAATAATTTTAGTTCACAAGAATTTATTGAATCGAGATTAATTCTCACAGCTTTTAATTAACCTCTAAAGTCTTTAATTAATTTTCAAACCTCTCTCAATAATCTATCTTATAAATAACCCATCTATTCTACCCTATCTCACCGATTCCTTTCTTCTCCTCATTTTTCTTTTCCCACTCTCTCAAGTCTCCAGCAAAGCGCTGGAAGTGTCGACCCCGTGCGCCGGCCGTTGCCGCGCGCCTTCGCCTCGACAGCCGCGCGAGCCGATCCCCGTCGCACGTCACTCCGATTCCCGTCGCCGTCAACACTGGAGCCGTCCCGCGCGTCGTTCCGTCTCCGTCTCCGTCCTCGTCGAGCGTCGTTCCGTCTCCGTCCTGTCCTCGTCGCGCGTCGTCCCGTTCTGCGCGTGGCGGTCTTTCGCGTTGCCGTCCCGTGCGTCATCCCCGATCACGTCGCTCCGCCCCGCGCGCCGTCTCCGTTCCGCTCCCGTCCGCGTCCCACTCCCGTCCGCATCGCGCGCCGTCCTGGTTTAGCGTCCCTGAGCCAATCCCCATCGCACGCGTCGCCGCGTCGATGCCAACTCCAATACGCATCAACCGCCTGTCCAGCATTTGATCCATTTCGCTTTTTCTGTGGTGAGAATCAAATCTCTGTTATCTTTTTCTCTTCGGTAGATTGTGCAGTTGGTTGTTAGTGAGGGTAGTTAGTTGGTTGCTAATCGATTTGCGATTAGTCTAGTTTTTCGTAGTGTAAATCTTCAGAGATTTTTAGAGAACTTCGTTTGGTCTCAAAAGATTTTCAAAATTGTTTTGTTAAATTCGTCTCATCGAGAATATCGTGTACAATTTTTCGGGGAACATTTTAAATACGTTTAGCCTAATAATTTAAATTTTATTAATCGAATTTAAATTGTCACGTACCTAGTCTCACCTCTGTTTATGTTGTGTTTAGCTGGTGACCCCGTAAAAGAGTACCGCGAGCTTACTCAGTTCGAGCCTCGAATTTCGACAACGATCCTGAGCTACCAGACAAGCCGCTTTCTTTAAGCACTTTTATACCCAATATTTTAAATTGTATGTTTTATTTGCAACTCTAATTTACATGTCAACTGTTTTAAAATATGCTAGCAACACTCCTAAGCGTGCCTATTTATCACTCCATAAAATATGAGCCTAGGATTGCTTTAGAATAATTATTTTATTTTTATGCTTAGCTATGCTTAGTTGCATTTATTATTATCAAAATAGAATTTGTGTTAAATGATTTTAAACAGTGATTCAGATGTGTGAGTTTTGCAAATAACTATATATAACTATTTAGCGAGGGTAGAATTGAGTATGAGGAGCTGAGAGACTTTTAAGAAGTCTCTATGGGCTTACCTGTGGCAGGTACAAAGGAAAGATTTAGGCTGAGATCTTTCCGTAAGTCTCGGTGATTGCTGACGTTGAGGTTGGAGAGAGCTGTCTCGACAATTAAAGATCGAGTCCTTCGAGCTTTGTAAGCTTAGTTAATAACCATACACATCACGTTACCCTGTATGAACAGTGACTTGATTTTGAAGCTTGCTGAGACTGGTTGTTTACCCGTGGGTTGCCGGTGACGTGTTAGTGTGGTGTAGAGCTATGACTCCTTATATGAGATCGAGATATCCCACCTGATCAATGGTACGATTTTCACAGCTCTAGAACCCGATTACATAGGCACTTGAGATTTCTATTCTGGAGGACAAATAACGTCAGTTAAAGCTTGTGGACGAGTCTTGTGTATCCGTCGGGAATATGACGGTAGTTCTCGATGACACTTTTTATGAGTTCAAATGTATAAACTCTGCAAAGTTATAATCAATACGCATTGCGACGTACTTGTTAGAAGGACAACTATGAGTTGTGCTCCTCATCTAGCAGTTTTGTTTTCCTTTTTACTCTTCTATTTCAAAATATTTTAAACTCTGGCCTTTAAGCTGTGGCCGAGTGTGAATATTACATCGACATTTAAAATGAATCCCCCATCCAAGATAACGAAGATCTCTGCGGAGTAAGATAATAAAACTTTCTTACATCTTTAAAGTAAAATAAAATGTTTTAAACTTGTATTTAGCACTTGAGCCAGACTTTACCTTTGAAACCATTTGCATGCATATATTGTTGATAGATAGTACACGGTTTGCTGAGTATTCGTAGCTTATGATTTTTTTAATTTGTTGTTTTTAGAGAATACTCTTATCTTCGACTTCAACTACGTCTTCAACGGACTGTTAACTACGCTCAATCTTGTTTGTGTGGAGGAGGTTCGCTGTCGCTGCTATGATGATGTTTTTGTTGTTATTTTTCTATGGATTTCTCGACAGTGATCTTTCTGCTCTGAGATGTTTCTGACCTGTGTGTCGATGTACTCTTTTGAGGATTTTATTCTAATAAATTTGCTTTTATTTGCTATTTTTTATTTTCGTTTTTTGTTAATATTTCTGTTATGCTTTATTGATTGATTGGTTGTGATCTCATGGTTACCAACCTCTTAAGATTGGTAAGCCGACAAAAAAATCCAATTGTTACCGTACCTTCTATTTTTGCCGCTCCTCGCCGATCCCTTGGAATCGGCTGGTAATTCACTTGCGGGGCTGGGCGACGACGACAGCTGAGGCGGCGGCGGCTCGGGTTTGACAAGTACGGAGTAGTACTCCCTTCTTACCAGAGAAAATCTATTTCTATTGACTATGCTTTATTTTTTTACTTTTAAACAATGATTTTTATAAATTTGATAAACTTTATGAACATGTAAATATTTTTTATAGTGAATTTAAAGATATAAATTTTATGTTATTAAAATTTATTAAATTTAAATAAACTCAGGTTAAATAAAACAAAAAAATACAGTTAACAAAACTCAGACTTTTTAAGAGAAAGAGTAGTATTGATCGACTCCTAATAGTTCGACTACCGAATCTTGTCAGCAGGACAAATTCTTGTCGCAACTACTCCTAATAGTTCGACTACCGAACCTGCACTGCTGTGTGCCCAGGACTGGGGTCAGAGTCACTCTATCTAGTCAAGAGTCAGAGCTGATGCTCTACCAATGACCACATGTGCTCCTGTCATGGCGTCGCTTTGTGGTTCCGCGTGCGTTCACATCAGTGACATCCAGTTGGAAAGACCAGTCGTTCAAGGATGATGTTTTTTTTTTTTAATAGCCGAAGCTTATGAGCTTTAAAAAAAAGCTGATTAGTGACTAGTTGAAAAATTAACCGATAAAGTAATAATTGTTGACTTTTGTAATATATATTTAGTTTTTCTACACATTAAAAGTTAAAAAAGCAGCTCTGAGTAAGCTTTTCTGATTTTAGTTCATTTTTTCAAAATCTAGCTTTTCAGCGTTTCAAAAATCAATTTTTCAGAACCTGTTTGTTTCAGCTTTTTAAATTTCAACTTTCCTGCTAAAAAACCAACCTAAAAACTGAAACAAACATGAAATTAGTACAACACTGCTCCATCTCTCCTATTAAATTAATCCTATGCTCTCAACTTCAAAATAAACAGAGAAGCCTTCGTTCTATCTCTATCTACTTATTCTCTATTTATCAAATTAATTACAAAAATTTTATTTTATTCTTTTAATCTCTTATATCTTAAGACAAATTTTGAATGCCTCGGTCCACAGAGCGAGTACTGCTTGGTCGAGCTGCAAGGTGTGTGGATGGAATCGAAGAACCAGTCATCACATGCTTGTCACTCGTCAGTCCACTCGATCGCTACTAGATGAAGCTGTCAGCTGCATTCGCTTCCCAGCTTCTCTCTAGCTTGTAGGCTCGTCAACCAAAAGCTAGGAGCCCTTGCATGTCATTCGTTCTTCTTAGTTCTTGCTGGACTTGAGACAGTCATAGGTGCGCATGCATGTTGACGTCGCTTTCTTCATCCAGCGGAGTGCTTATTTCCATTGTTCTCTGTCGGTTGTCACTTCCACAATTTCTTGAAAAAAAAAGAAAATTCAAAAACAAACTTTCATACTATACCGGCGGTACGAGCCTGAAAACTACGCATATTTAATTTAAGAGAAGATACTCAATTTGATCCTTAAACTATGCATAAAAAATTCAATTTTATCTTTTAATTTTTAATGGTTCAGTTTAGTCCTTAAACTTTGAGAAGAAGCTCGCTTTCCTCTTGACTGACGTGGTTACCCATGTGGCACACCACATCAGTATATAGAATGACACATCATTTTGAATTTTAGATTATATTTTTAAATTGATTTTTCTCTCAAACCATAACTCTATTTTTGAATTAAATTGAACCATCATGCTTCTTACAATTAATGCAATAAAATAAGATCATATATTAATATTTTTTACGTGCTCTAATGTTTGACCTAGGTTAAAAATCAGAGGTGAAAATTATATCCAAATGATATGTAAAAAATGTTGAAATTTTTCAATACTTCTATCAATTGTGTTAAAAAAAGTGTCATTTCCAACATGTGGATTGATTAAAGAGTATGTTTTGTTAAAATATGAAGCGATATATGAAAATTATAAAATATGTTCAAATGATAATGCAAAACATTGAAATTTAAAAATATTTCTAAACAGAAACTTTTTTGTTGCATTAATTCTAAGAAACATAATGCTTGAAACGGATTTGGAAATAGAATTACAATTTGAGATAAAATTGATTTGAAATAGGAATCTAAAATTAAAGTTGACGTGCCATTCCACGATGTGACGTGCTACGTGATTAGCCATATCATCTCAGGGATCTCAGAGATGAAACTGAGCCTGTTCAAGAACTAAAATAGATCTTTTTGAAAGATGAAGGACGAATTTGAGCTTTGTTGCATAGATTAGGGACTAAATTAAGTATTTTGCCTTAATTTAAAGTTCTAGCTTTAGCAAAATTAATGAACTACTCCGCTATTTTAAATTGTTATCGTTAAACTATAATAGTGATTCTTCACAACAGAATCAAGCACCGAAACAGACAATAGACACGCACCAAACGACCGGCCTCCACTAGCCAGGAGCCACCACTACCACTCGAGAGCAGGGAGCCGAGCAGAGAGAGGCAATGGCGACGCCAACCGACGGTTCCACCGCGCCGGCGCCGCACGTCCTGGTCGTCCCGTGCCCCGCGCAGGGCCACATGCTCCCGCTTCTTGACCTCACCGGACTCCTTGCCTCCCGCGGTCTCCGCCTTACCGTTGTCACCACTCCCGCTACCGCCCCGCTACTCGCGTCGCTCCAGGCCGCGCATCCCGCCGGCGCCGTGTGCGTGCTCACCCTCCCATTCCCATCCCACCCGGCCTTACCCGTTGGCGTCGAGAGCGCCAAGCACCTGTCACCGGCGCTCTTCCCGTCGCTCATCGTCGCCTTCGCCGGGCTCCGCGGCCCGCTCGGCTCTTGGGTCCGAGAGAGGTCGAACGGCCCGGACCGCGTGGCCGCCGTTCTCTCCGACTTCTTCTGCGGGTGGACGCAGCCGCTCGCCGTCGAGCTCGGCATCCCGCGGATCGCGTTCTCGCCGTGCGCGGTGTACGGCACCGCCGTGATACAGTCTCTCTTTCGCCGGATGCCGAGGCCTGAGGCGGAGAACGACGACGAGAGCCCCATCACATTTCCAGACATCCCAGGCGACCCGGCGTATCCGTGGCGTCAGATATCGATGCTGTACCGGACGTTCAGGAAGGGCGACGAGGTCTCGGAGAGGCTCAGGAACAATTTCCTGTGGAACCTCGAGAGCTCAGGGTTCGTGCTGAACACGTTCCGCCGGCTCGAGGAGAGGTTCCTGCAGGCGCCGCTCCCGGACCTGGGTCTCAGGCCCGTGCGCGCGGTCGGGCCGCTGGCGCCGGACGCCGACGCCGCGGCCAGACGCGGCGGGGAGATGTCTATGGCCGCCACCCACCTGTGCACCTGGCTCGACAAGTTCAAGGACGACGACGACAGTAGTTCCTCCGTCGTGTACATCAGCTTCGGCAGCATGGCGGTGTTGCAGCCGCCGCACGCGGCGTCGCTGGCTGCGGCGCTGGAGCGGACTGGAGTGGCGTTCGTGTGGGCGGTCGCGCCGGCGACGCAACTCCCAGATGGGTTCGAGGAGCGCGTGGCGTCGGGAGGCAGGGGAAGGGTGATCCGTGGCTGGGCGCCCCAGGTGGCGGCGCTGCGGCACCGTGCGATCAGGTGGTTCGTGACGCACTGCGGGTGGAACTCCGTGCTGGAGGCCACGGCCGCCGGGGTGCCCATGCTGGCGTGGCCGATGACAGCGGACCAGTTCGTGAACGCGCGGCTGCTCGTGGATGACCTGGGCGCGGCCAGGCCCGTGAGCTGGGGCGGGCTAAGTGCGGCGCCGGACGCGGACGATGTTGCGCGGGTGCTGAACGCGGCTGTCCGCGGCCAGATGTGGGCCGAGGTAGCGGCTCGGGCCAAGGAGCTCGCGGCCGAGGCAGCAGCGGCGGTGCGCGAAGGCGGCGACTCGTGGCTGGAGGTGGAGGAGCTGGCTCGAGAGCTGCGGGAGCCAAAGCAGAAGCAATAGGAGGCTGCGGACGTCGCTCGCAGAGCATTCAGCTTGGTGCCGCTACTTATCTCAAATTTTACAAAATTATAATGGCACGTAACTGATTAATAATCTGATGTTCATCGTCTGATCATCAGACGATTTGTAAGACAAATAAAATCCTTGATCACGAAGTCGGTGTTGATCTCTTTACGAACAAACCTCCCAACAAAATAGAATTACTGTAGACAATCCGGCAAACTTAGTATTTCAGTGGTACAAGCAAATGGTTCTGCATCTGCTAAAGAGCCTTTTTTGTATCATGTATCAGATAAATAAACTTCAATACCAACCTTCACATGATCACATCATCAAGCACAAAAATGTGGCTTGAATCTGAACGCAAAGGAGAAACGACGGTAATGTCTATATAGGGGATCAGTCAGTTGGTTCCCTGTGCTTCATGACCAGGGCGGCAATATGGCTTCCAACTCAAGATTCAAATTCCACTTGGTACTAGAAAGCATGCACCTGGTAGCTTCACAGGATACATGATTTTGCTTCCCTGAACATGATCACAAGAAATGGAAGTACTCGATGCATCTGGACTGACCAATCGGTAGCAATGTCTTCGACAGAGCGCCGGTGCCGTTAGACGAAGCGCTTGCTTCTGAAGAACTGTCAACCTCCATCTTGACAGGATTGTTGGTCGCAGGAGACGATGTGCCTGTCCACTGGAATTGGGGTGTGTAAGCGCTTCTTTCAAGCTGTCGGTTAGCTCTGTAAGACTGAATGCTCGGCGACGCTGGTGTGGCCATGGATGTCAGGAATGTGCCCTGCTCACTGCAGCTCTGCGAGCTGAAGCAGATTGATACCGCTTTCTTCGAAGATGATGACTGCATAGTGGCGTCTCTAGTGCTTCCCATGGGATTTGAGCTGGTGCTGCAGGTGTGATGGTTGAAATATGTTACCGAGAACAATGGAGGATCACTGGTGTCCTTCTGCTGAACTTGCTTTGTGGCAGCACACTTCATTTCGTTCTTGTATGTGCATCTGTAATAGAACCTGATAATGGAATGGTATCATGAGTTTAAAATTTCATTTGGAAAGGAAAGAGAAACTATTTAACAACGTAGTACATCAAAATGGAATTCCAGAACTGGAAATTAAGTATTTGAGAAGGGAATAATTATTCACGAAAGAGATCAGCGCAAACTACATCCTTTGCCCAAAAGGTTTCAAAAAGCTTTGTGGACTGCTACTGTCCAATTGTCACACACAAGAGCAAATAAAACTTATTTTTCTTCTAACGAAAGAGCGCATAATTTTTTACCATTCTTTGTTCAAGAATAATATGGCAAGGATGTTAGATCCTTACTACCCACAACACAGTTCTTCCTTTTCTTTTCTGTTTCAGTATTTCTTCTGCTAATACACTACAAATGAGACATAACAATATGACAGCTGCGTAATTTAATGAGGGGACTTCTCTTTGCCTAACTATGGCTGGTATTAGACAGAAATGTACCAGATTTTTTTATCAACTATTCAGTAGTATGTTTTAACTTCACAAACTCACCTAACTAACGTACATGTGAAGATTCAGCAACAAGAAACTTTGGCTATTCCATTTTAACGCAGCCTACCGCAAGGATAGCTGACGGGAAAGGCAGACGTAGGAGTACCTTTTATTGTACCGTTCCACTCGGTCCACAGAACAAAACAAACGAAAATCCCAGGCACGCAACATCTATCATGACGACTATTCCACGGCTCAACGTTTCTCGAAACGCCGGCAAACCAACCTCGCATTCCTCAACACGGCGCATCGAATCGCCTCCCTACCTCGGCGTCGCACGCGCCGAAATCCAAATCCCGCGAGCAACAGACGCGCAGAAACGGCTGTTTTGGAAGTTCGTTTTGGACGGCTGATCTTTTTTAAAAGGCTTGTTTGCACCCTCAGTGAATCGACTTGTTTTATTATTCTTAATAGCAGTTTTGGAACTGAACTTATGCGCTAAAATGAAATACCTCAAGGTTCCACATCCCCTTTTAACTCAGAAAGGGATAAAATATTTGGAATTCTGTTTCCACATTGCCTACCTAAATTAGGTGGTACAGCATTAGTAAACATTTTTAATACCTCTTCATCTGCTGCGATCACTGTTTTCAGGAAAAGGAAACTTTAGCTTCCCCACTATATTGACGAACCCTCTTGACAGGTTAACAAGAAAGCTGGGGGGTTTGCACGCATGCCAGTCACTTCGCAAGAATATTAAAAAAAAAAAAAAATCCAAGCCTGTCGGTGCGTATGCTAATAGTTGAAAACTTTTGGACGACAAGTGTATCAAAACAGACGAGGCTGGCTTTAGTTTCCTAGTGAAGTAGCATTAGATTTCAAACTAGTTGCAAATGACAGGTAATAAAGGTGGGCAACTTGTCCATTCTCTATTCACAGGCAGACACACTTTGAAGATGTTAGTTGTCTTTTTGAGTTGTAAATTAGAAAAGAGTCCGCCGTCGTGAAGGTTCCTCCCCACTATGGTCAATATGTAAACAACTTTTAATCGGTGCACATTCTTTTTTCTTTTGCTCAACTAAGGCTCTGTTTGTTTCAGCTTTTCAGGCTGGCTTTTCCAGCTGAAAAGTTGAAACAAACAAAGTTCTGAAAAGCTGGCTTTTAGAATGCTGAAAAGCTAGCTTATGAGAAAATGAACTAAAAGCTGAAAAACTCATTCAGAGCTGTTTTTCTGGCTTTTGGTGGGCAGAAAAGCTAAGTATATATTGCAAAAGCCAACAGTCACTACTTCATCAGCTAGCTTTTCAACTAGCCACCAGCTAGCTTTTCTAAAAGCTCAAAGCTCCAGCTCAAACAAAGAGACCCTGAGGCGTTGCCGACACCTGTCCACCTGACTTTTCTACTAGGTAATGACTAGCAGCTAGTTGAGAACAAAACAAACAATTTTCATATGTCCTGTAACAGCTTTTGCTGAAAAATCCAAAGACATTGACCAAACCGTCCCCTGACGAACCAGCGTTAGGCGCACTAATAAGCTAAGCGGCGATTTGATTTTTTTTTTAGGACACTGAAAATATTGGCCTATCAGCTGTGCGGACAAGGACTGCTACAAATGGATTGAATGCAAAAATATGTGTTTCTTTTTTGGGCGTGATCTATTTGAGGACATACTGGACCAGTCTAGGACCTACCGGTTTGATTTGTTCTTGGATTTACGGCTTTTCGGTGGTCTGTTTTTGTCTTACCAAGATACAAGGGCTTTGGTGAATTGTCAGTTGCTATGTGCTTGTACTCCACAAAGATGACCGGGAAGGAACACAATGAGCACATGAGGTGCCCAGATGTTATGTGAAGACTCAAGGAGGTAGCACTGCACTGATCAAGATTTGTGGCCATGGATCCAACTGTAACAAGGTTTCGTTCTGCTTTAGGAAATACAGTCAGGCATCTAAGGATCCTGCAATTAGTGGATCTGCTAGTACCTACTAAAATTAACCATTTCTCTTTAAACCGTATCATGAAGTGGTAAACAGGGAAGTTTTTTTAAAGAGAGAAGGAAACCGTATCATGATGCATGGATGGACTTATTGGAGAAACTTGGGAAGGACAGAACCTTGGAAAGTTGGAGTTGGAGAGCTTCTTCTCGCCGTACTTCCTCCACTGGTGGCCGTCGTCGTACGGCGCGTATGTGTCCGCCGTCCAGCTGATCGAACATCCATTTGCATAGATAAAACCAAGAACCTCTTAATAAGTTTCAAATATAAGCAAGAGATTTCGCACCAGAAACTACTCATCCACCATCGATCGAAGAGCTGAGTGCGTACCTGATTCTTTGATGATGGGCTCTGCTGGTAGCCCTGCTGCCTGATCCCAAGTCGCCGCCGGGGTAAAGAGGAACAGAGTCGAGAGCCATGGCGACGACGAGAAACGGAGGAGAGGTTGAACTGAATGCAGAGGAGGAGGATGAGACGTTTCTTGGAAGAACTCGCTGGGCGGAAGGCCCGCACTCTGACCATCTTTATTTTATAGCATTAAACAACGACGCTTAACTCCGCGCAGGAGCAGTATTCAACGTTAACACGCGTCGACGCCCCTGCATCTCCCCTAACGGCGCAGTACTCTGCTACTGTATTCTTTTTCGATCAAATACTGTGTACTGTGTTCTTCAGTGTCATCCTTCCTTTTTCTTTTGACAAGGGGTCATGTCATTCCTAACCAAAGTTTTGGCTTGTCTCAACAATGTCTTCATTCTTTTACTGTATTATTTAAAGCAGGAGTATATCATAAGAGAACAAAAAATAAGAAAAAACAGTAGACTCATTGATCAGTAGTACTAATTAAGCCGGGGAGGAAATGACGGAGTGAGTCCGGCGTCAGGGATGGAGACACCCACATGTGTCTGAATAACATAATGCAAGCGTCAAATACAAATCCATGTGCAGGAGAACAGCTCATGCCCTGGCTTTGCATTTCTTTAACATTTCTGAAAGCCAACAGCTTGGTCTTATATTACTTGTTAAATGAAAAAGGGTTCATAGCTTTGCTACAAAATCTTGGGGTGGGTGGAACAGTCCCCACCGCCACAGGCTAGGCTAGCATTGGAATCCATAGCTTTGTAAAAATAGCCCCCCATCGATTTGAACAAACTTCCACCCAAGTATAGTCTTTTTCAAAGCACAGTCTCTGGTTCCAAGCTAGAGGTATTCTGATTGTACTCTGCCTAATGTTCAGTACTGCTTAATCGGTGGTCGATATATATTCTGCAAAAATGGAGATTGGAAAATAAAAAGTTGAAACAGAAGAAAGTATTGTCGGCAGCATGGACATGAACATTATTTGACCATCTACCTGATTAAATAACTTTGGAGTTCCAGGGAAGGAGTATATCGACTTCACTATCTTTACAAGACAATATTTAAGCCGTTGCGGTAGTGGTTACAGAAGTGGCCGCATCGTCTCATCAATTATTTTAACGCCGGAACTCGGAGAGCTGGTAGACTGCCTGGTTAGAGGTTCAAACAGTCAATCTTACTTTATTTGCGTCCAACATATAACCTATAAACAAATATAGGTAATCACCAAGCTATTCTTTAATTTCAGAAGGCGGCTATATTTTGACAAATGTAGGTAAGAGTAGAAACTACTAAATTACTCCTATAATGCAGTAGTATTACCTGTCGGTGAAGCTAGCTTGCCTGAAGTTTAACAATAGAATGCGTCCATGACAAGTTGGGTATGGGGAAGCGACACTCCATTTTGAACATCTTTCACTAACCTTGGGGGTCTTGGGACGAGTCATAAACAATGGGACACATGTCCTGAAACCAAACCGGGGCTAGCTAGCAACCTTAGATTGAATAATCAGAGACTAATTAAGGCTCTGCTCGGTTTGATGGGAATGGAGAGAAATTAGAGGGGATTTATTCTATTACTCTCTAGGTGTAGATTAAATCTTCTTTATTCTCCTCCAATCCAACCCCAAACCGAACAGGCCCTAAGTGGGAGGGAAAACAAAGGATGATCTAGCTGATCCAATACCTCCGAGGCACAAAACAAAATAGCTTCCATGTGCTGGAGCGCTGTTTTCGTGCAAATTGCATGATCTAATTGATATGGGAGAACTAAAGTGATGGAGTAATTATTTTTGAACGGAGGAAGTATTGACTATATAAAATTATATGTTGCTGGTTGTCCGGTCTCTAGATCTAAGTGTTTAAAACGATTGATTGAAAACATCCAATTTTCGATCGCCTGAAAATTGGCAACTCCGAGATTAGGCACAGCTAACTTTTGACAGATACTCTGTTGTCAATTGAGCTAACTTTGATGTCGAGTAAGATACTGTTCCAGTTTTAATCAACTATAATATAGCACTCTGAAAAGATATAGTTTGGCATTTGACCTCGCTGCCTTGGCGGAAGGTCTCTCGAATCGAACTCTGCTGAAGAAAAGAATTTGTTCGCCAAGAAAATATGGCAAACTCAATTCTCATATATGTAATTAATGCCACTTTGATGATATAATATATATCAGCCCCATGTGGAGTGAACATGGATGATGGAATCAAATGCCGTGGGGATTTTTCTTTTCATAATTACTAGTATAAGATGTTTAGTTGGTTTAGGCAGCCTAGATAATTAATTTATGCCGTGTCATATCAGCTGGAGTAGTAGAAAGCAAGACGAAGCAGCCTCGGACACGGCAGTCTTCGGAAATTAATTAATTTGCGGCTACTCCAATTATTCTAAACTATCTTTTTTAGTATACAGCAGTCCAATAATATTATATCTGCAGACTTGTGGTGGCAACGTGACACTAAAAAATAAGTTAGGAATCCGTGACATCGTCGGTACTTGACAGCGACGACGATCCATTTTTAATTATTAGGCATTAAGAAAAAAGTTGAAGATTTCAATGCTTGGCTTTGAGTTCTTTCTTTCTTTCTTT
>BCLG01002841.1:41112-63545 GCA_001602295.1 Zoysia matrella | reverse complement strand
GGCGGTGGCGGAGAAGGAACGAGAAGGCGGACGTGGACGTGGACGGCAGCGCCACAGACGCGGTGGCGGTCGCCATTTGGCCGGCGAGTGTCGTGTGATCGGCGGCTGCTACTGTGGAGTGGAGGATGAGGAGAGGAGGTATAGGGTCGAACAGGTGGTGGGCGCGGGGGAGACGAGGAGCGGATAGAAGCAGGATAGCGAAAGCTAGAGCAGCTAGCCGGGTGCAACTAAGGAGGCGTTGCCAGTTGCGATTTTGGGTGGGTTTGCCCGAGGATATACACCCTCGATTAGAAGACCCAGGAAATTAACCGGATAAGGAGGGAGCGCACGCCTGGCTGTGGTTGCTCCCGGCGGCCACGCCACCGGCACGGCGCTTCCCGCGGCTAGCCACCTGACCCCCGCTTCCGTTTGGCAGCTTGCCGTGGTGACCGCTCGGGTTGCCAGCTCACGCGCGCATCCGCTCGCCGCCAGGCGCCACTGGCCGTTCCTCCCACGGAACGAACCGAGCGCGTGTCGATGACAGCGATGAAAGAGCGCGTTACCAACAAAGATATTTGCAAGGACAGGTTGATCCGTCAAGAATCGAGATAGTACGTGTCAAGCAGGGTTTCAGAAACTGCTTAAAACTGACCTGTTCTCACGATTTTCGATGAAATTAATTTGATCTGGTTCAAGTGCTCGATTTTTAGTAAAAAATTGAATCTAACACTGTATTAAAATTGATTGACCGATTGATTTCACCGACTATTCAACTGATTTTTGCGACCGTCGGAAAAATCAGTTTGAGTCCAGTTTCTAAAAAACCCTGGTGCCTGGAGAGGAGAGCGTATCGAGCGAAGTGAACCGAGATAACAAGGGTGGTGACACTGGTGAGAGAACACGCACCGCCCTATAATAACGCCGATCGATCGTCTCTTGATTGGTTCGAGCAAGCCTCATTCAGGAACTTGATAGTGGATCTAAACTGCCCGCAGCATGGAACTATGCCCTAGCAAAAAAAAAAAAAAAAATCACTTTCAGTGCATAGGATGCATCAGGCAGTAAAAACTGCTAACAAAATCTTGACATCCATATAGATACAATTCTTGCATCATATGGAGCAGTGTGATGATGGAACAGCCAAAATGCATATGGTAACATACGCCTACAATGTCATGAGGGAAACTACTCATGCATCCACTTAAATCACCAGGACAAATACAAGACTCTGCATTTATTTACACCCCAAGCGGAAAAGAATGACCACTGATCCCAAAATTTGCCTACGACGACCACAGATCCTATAAATTTTGCCAACGAAGACAGTCATAGTGACATAGTGTAAAAATCCAGCAACTTTTGTACCATTCAATAGTTTACCTATGAACATATCGCTTATGACACATCACTCTGTCTTGGAATCTAAGATCTCACTTAGCGATGCGGGACGGACAAGTGAAGCTGCTGGCAACGGAGCCAGTAATTTGGCAGCTGGGACTCGCATAAGATAGATGCGGTTATTGTCAGTCACCGCCCTCTCCAAGCTTTGGTTCATATCACGTTCTAGTCTGGAAGCAGAATCATAAAGGGGTCCTGGAGCACCTCTTGCAGTTCTCTTTGCATCCACAATTGCATTGATTCCAACCTGTAGCCGGGCAATCTCCTCACCAATTTCTGTCTTCTCATGGAGTTCCATGGCATATCTATAGCAAGCTTCTGCATTGAACTGTGCAGCCTTCAACTGGATCTGGGATACCCATGATCTTTCAAAGTGGTTCTGTAACGGAGGGCTAAGAAGTGCAGCATAAGCTTCTTCATAGTACAGACCAGCCTGCAGAAAACCACAGCCCAGATGAATAAGGTTTTGCTTATTTCAGATATGGGTAAATTTCTACATAAGAAATTGAACATTTTAAAAATAACTGTTGATGCTCCTGACTAAAAAAAAATAATGCTGCATAACACATAAATATATGTAAGATTATTAACCATTCCATTTCAATAACAGGATAATTAGTGTCAGCAGGAAAGCACAAACAGTAGCATTAGCATAATAAATTCAGGAAATATAACCATTAGTTTCCAAGTAGCATGTTTCCTTTTGATTTGTTATCGCCCTTTAGATTTATTTTGAATTGTTTCTAACATACAGAACCACATCCTTTCATGAATAAAGTAAAATGGGATCAATCAAAACATCAAATCTCACTAGTTTCTCTCATGCTAAGTTTCTGTCTACAGTAGCATGGGCTTTGTCCTCTAAGCGCTGTTCACACCTTAAAGCAGTCATTGCGGGCCTCCTCTCCTATGTTAATCACTTTGGGCAAATAGGGATTAGTAAACAGCAAATCACTACAGATTTTTGTTTAAAGTGGATGAACTAACAGAATTACTGGTTTAGTTCCCAACTGTTAAGGCAGTCAGCAGGCGTGTTATCAGTTTAGCATTGCTTTAGTCCAGGAAATATGCTTCAGCTATCACTTTCCATAGAATTCTGTTGTATATGTGCCGAATATGTGTACACGTCGGTTACATATTGGACTTGATACCACTTGTTAGAATTGTATTCCTAGGCCTATAAATATGAGGCACCACCATTGTAAATGAGAGAGAAAAACAGTAGTAGGCAAGAGGTGGCGACGGCTTGGCCGTACGCTAGTGTACTTCTGGATGCTGGTATTGCTACATGTATTATGGGGAGGAGCGCCCGTAGTCATGCCCCGAGGATGTAGGCTCATCGCCTCGTTAAAAAACATCGTGTCTTGGTGTCGTTCTCTTTTCTGTGATCTTGTGCTCTTGGCGTTTTGATCCTGAGGATCGCTTCCGCGGCTAATAATCCTAACAAGTGGTATCAGAGCCAGATGCATGGTAGAAGATCAAAAGAGGCATGATGAGCTGCTTCACACGGCGCGGAGATCGCATAAGGTGTCCAGAGAGCGGACACGGCGCAAGGTGGAGCATGGCGGCGATCGACGACTCCAATGGAGTTGGACACTTCGAGCATGTTGGCTCGAACCGTCCGATGAGCTGCATCAACAGGGATCTGTCCAGACGTGGAGATCGGGTTGATGATGGCTGGTAGCTGTTGTTCGATGGGATCAATTAGATGATGGAGTTCGACGGTGCAGCTGGAAGACGCCGCGTTTAGTGATGACGGTTTCGACTCGCGATCCAAATGACAGGAGATCAGCATGAATCGGCAGGCTGTTGTGTGCTTGAGGTGGAGCACCTATGGCAATGGCAATGGCAGTGGTCATGGTGAACTCAGGTTTGTTTGTGGAGGTTGTTTCTTTCAGGAAATACGTGGATACGGCCGCATGGTCAGGTGGTTGTGGTTTGTTTGGAGTCGGTTAGCACATGGCGGCGTGAGGCACGAATGTTAGTTGTGGAATGCCGCAGACGCGTGCTGCTAGCAGATGGAGCATGCATGCGTTGAGGTGGCATGCGTTCATGCATTTGGAAAATTAGGTGCTGCGTGCATGTTGATCCATTGGAGACAAAAGTGGCCCCGCATGATTTATTTAAGAAAAATTTGATGCATGCAGCGATGGCAACTATGTTCATGCATGGTTGCACAGAAGCATGCAAGATTTGATTAAACAAAAAAAAATTCAGTTTCTATTCCATATTTGGCTCAAGTTCAGTTAGGATATATAACAAACAAGGGAAGGAGCGGAGATGGAGTCTATTTCGGTTACGACTTGACGTCCTGCATCCACTTATAAATAAACAAGAGGTCGATGGAGATTGCATCCAGAAAAAGCAATCTGCTGTTCATGAACTGCTTCTTGCGACAGTTGACGACGAACAGCAGGCTGCGATCGAGCGGGTTGACTTCGTCGTGTGCGACGGCGAGTTGGTCGACGGGGCTCGGGAGCGGCGGGTACAACGCAAGCGTTCGTGCTGCAGGAGAGCTGTGGGCAGGAAGGCGCAGCAGCTCGGCGGCGTGCATACGCCGCAGCACGTCCGGACGTGACGTGGGAGTACGCGGCGGCGTGCTTGGACATATAAGAGGCACGCGGCTTCGACGTGCATCTTTCACGTGTGGAGGTTCTTTCGGAGGTTCGTAGCAACAAGCGAACAACGTCGATGGCATCCAAATTTGAGGTGGCGAAGTTTGACAGAACTGGCAACTATGAGCTTTGGCAGACAAGAGTCAAGGATCTGTTGGCACAATAGGGGATCCTGAAGGCTCTGAGCGAGACAAAACCAGCCAAGGTAGATGATGACCAGTGGGAGGAGATGCAAGGGCAAGCGGCAGCAACAATCAGGTTGTGTTTCTCTGATCAAATCATGTACCATGTCATAGATGAAACGTCACCGAAGGCAATTTGGGATAAGTTAGTGTCGGGATAGTATACCCCGAGTACCTACGGATCAACTTCTACAGCACAGCCCACTTACGGTCCGCAGTCCTTCAACGGCTCACCAAGAACTTCACAAAGGCGGTGCGGCCTCAGTGGTCGGGAAGCCTCACCAAGGCCCGAAGCCGAGGCGGGTGTAATCGCCCCGACCCTCAGGGGTCAGACCCGAGCTATCAGGACCCTAGCGATCGGGATTCGTCCACCGACCGCTACGAAACAGTTATTATTTCAACAATCATGCCGGTTCAAAATTCCTAACGACGTACAGCTCCGCAGAGAAGATAAACATTCCGGAAGATTCCGCAACTACCCGGTTGGACGAGAAACAACTCACCAGACGATAAAGCTGAACAGTAAAGCAACCCTGTTCCCTCTCAGTGAACAAGGGTACGAACGGGAGGCGCCGATCGTCTGCCCCGAACGCCAGAGAGCATGATTCACTGAAGGCCGTGGCCCCACCTGTCAAAGAGTCACCCGTTTCCGTAGTCGGCAAGATGCTCAAACCATAGTCCGGTCGCCCCAACCATGGTTCGGTCAAGCCAACCCAGGTCCGATCCTATAAAAGGGGTACCCGGATAGCTAGCAAAGCGAGAACAACAACGATAACAACCACGGGAAAAGATACACATCACCACATGTAAACCACCCACATCACCCGAGCTTGGGACTCTCGGATTTATCCGAAGCCCTATCGCATTGTACTCTCGTGTTCTTGAGATTCATACGATCGATCTCTCATCCCTGGACGTAAGCTATTACACCTCGAGGCGGCCCGAACCAGGTTAAGCTTTGAGTCTTGCTTGTAGATTAGGCTATTCGATTCCGAAAACACACGATCCCCCGTCCGATCGTATAAATTTACTGTGCCGATGTACGAAACACCGACAGTTGGCGCGTCAGGTAGGGGTTTTCGGTGCGTTTTCACTCGATTGTTTCGATGGCTTCGATTTTCGCTTTAATCGAAGATTCCTCCATCTCTCGACTGTTTTTCGAGGATTTCGCGGTTGCCATCGCTCGTGATGGTCGATCGTGGAACATACCCACTTTCGCTGCTGACCAGGCTTTCCGCTTCGGGAGCCTGGACTTCATCGCCGACAACGGCGGCGAGCTCCACCTTCAAATCTCGCGAAAGCGGCGTTCGCCTAAACGTCGCTCGCCTCGACGCATCTTCTTCGTTCTTCGCCTCACAGCGTGTTAGGCCACGATTCTTCCCGTGAGTGCTTCACGTTGCACGCCAAAGCCGCAGAGGACGAAACCCCCGTCAAGGCAGCACATGACGATCCTTCTCCGCACCATCGCGCTCTCACTGTGGTTGAGGACGCACTCCGGCGCAAACTTGCGACCAGGGTCGATCTGAAGGGTAAGGGTGTCGTCGCGACGAGCGGTGGTGCCTGAGCCCGAGCCCGCACTGCTTATTAGCAGATCATGAACGGTGGCACGCCTGCTTTTGATACGGCTTATGAGAATCTGGCGGCGGCAGCCTGTGTCCTTTATGAATCTCTCACACCCGATAATCCCGTTCTCAAAGAGACTTACGATCCTCTCCGGGTCTACCTCGCTCTGCAAAAACCCGAACTATTTCTTCGCCAGGACTCCGAGGCACACAGCTCCTATCGGTCGAGTGCCGATCGTTGAAGCCCTGCTCGCGGCCATCGCCGCGGACTAGCTGAGACTCGAAACCCCGGCCATTCGGTCCGCAACATCCACCACCGCTTGGGGGAGCATCGTGACGCTCGTCACACCATCGAGGCACGCCAGGAGTGATCGCTACTCCAACTCCGGGCGCGACCGGTCCCCTGAGCGACGTCGACGACGGCGCAGCTACGACGACGCTCGGAGCCTCAGCCCCAATGACGTCGGACCCCGAGCGTTCGGGGCCCGCATCCGAAGAGCCGGCTTCCCCGACAAGTTCCACGCTCCAACCAACATCATCCGGCTGAGCTTGTTCACGCCTGGAACATCGAAAATTTGCGTCGTTTTTACGCATAATAAAGCTATTCAAATCTCTATGCATCTCATTTATATCTTATCCGCTATCTGTGTCTTTGGCAGTGAAGTGCAGTCAGCTCACCTACACTCCTCTGCCCAGAGGTTATCATAGGAGTCCCACCCGAGGATCGTAAGGCCCTGTGCCTCGTTAGCCTAAACTAAGGTCCCGCACCTTAGTCTCAAAAGGACTCCGCGTCTTGACGATTGGCTCTATGCCTCGCCATTACTAAAGCTCGACGCCTACCATGTTTCCTCGGGGACCGACCCCCGGCTCGTGACTCGGTGCACGAGTGACTCGGCTTGACTCTCACGGACTGAGCATTTTCGTTCAAAGCAATCCTCGCGGCTAACGGTCCGACCCGGTGTCGGTGACGCTCTACGGTCCGAGCCTGACACTCGACCCTACGAGCTATACCCGACGCAGTCGCCTGACCAACGCTTAATGGAACGTAAAGAACAATATGAAACGCTTGACGTCAGAAAGAGTCGGAAACATAAACAACCTCGCGAACAAATGAAGTTCACAGATATCACTACAAGCTGCAAGCAAAAACATATAAAGGGGAGGCAGGCGGCCGAAGCGCTCCTTCATCAGGGTCGACCGGAGGAAGCAGCTGATGATCTCCTGCGCCTGAGGCTTGGAGTCCTCAAAATGTTTCGTCGACGCCTCACCCGACGTCCCCGAGGCGAAACCCTCGGCAATGCGCCCGAGGTCTGCGTCAGGATAGTGAGACCGAAGGTGCGCCAGCGTCAACGACGCTCCGTCCCGCAAAGCGACGAGCAACTCGGTGCGGATCAGCCCCGACAGCATCTCCAGCACACGGGATGCCCGCTCCACCGACCCGCTCGCGTCCCGAGTGTCGTCGAACACTTGGTGCACCAGCGTCCGGACCGACGACAGCAGCCTCCGGAGCTCCACAGCAACGCCTGCACCTCAAAATTTCAAGAACCAACCTCCCTAATAAACTAACAAGTCAACTTGTTACTTACCTTCGTGATTCTTCTGCGCAGCCTCGGTGGTCGACCGCTCATTGGCCAGGTCCTGTTGAAGCTGAGCCGTCGACGCCTCAAGCGAAGCAGACAGCTCCTGCAGCTTCGCCAGTTCCGCCGTGGCAAGGCGGCATAGCTCCTCCAATCGCTCCAACGCGCCGTCGGCCGCCTCCTTGGCCTCCTCGGCCAAGCGTGTCCGGTCCTTCAGCTCCCGGATTTCTCGGACGCTACGGCTGAAGCAGTCGACAGAGCAGCCGAAGCAGCCGGCACAACGGCCGGAGCGGTCGTTACCACGACCGACACTGCAGGGGTAACAGCTACCGCGGCCGGGACGGTCGGCGCAGTCACGGGCGTCAAAGGAGACGCCGACCCAGTCGAAGGTCCAGCGATGGCAGTATTAGGGCCGACCCCTTGATCCGAGGATCCAGTGCCCAGTACAGCCAGGACGTCAACTTCTTCAGCCGGCACCACCACAGGCGCCTGCTCATGTGACGGAGGAACGCCCTCCTACAAAACACAGATAAGCATTCCAATCTCGCCAATACCTTTATCACGTATCAAACTAACAAATGCAGGCAAAACAACTTACCAGCCGATCCGCCTGATGCTCAGCATAAGAGGGGCCGGTCCTCTGCTCGTGTCAGCGAGAGCGTCACCCTACAGGAGGCGCAAAAGGCGTTGCCTCACACCGTCCTCCGACAGCTCCAACTGGAGGATCTCCCGCATCGTGTCGAACCGCCTGGAGCGACCGGCGGTTACAATTCCTAGACACCGCATCCGCCGTCCACCTGGAGGCGACGAAGCCGTCCGATCATTGGGACCGTGACCAACGATCCGTTACTAACGCCGTGAACCGATTCACGGGTCGGGACGAACGAGAGGTTGGGCGAGCCCCCGACCGGCCCGACAGCTGTCCGGGACGCTGATCATGGGAAGACTGGCCCGACCGGTCCAACCTAGGCGTTATGCCGATCATGAGCAGAGGCCGGCCAGACTGGCCCAATCTAGGCATTTTTCCTGGCACCAGGCTAACGACGAAAATTAGCTTTCGACCGACCTCTGCAGTCGGGAATTGCCTCCACGACGCTCGCACGCCCCCGTAGGATCAACCATCAACGAGTGATGGTCGGCACGACGCTTCAGCCCACGACCGATCCTTCGGATCGCTCGAGGCTCGAGGGCTATGCCCTACGGGCGCGCTCGCGCGCCCCTGTAGGATCAACCATCAGCGAGTGATGGTCGGCACGACGCTTCAGCCCACGACCGATTCTTCGGATCTCTCGGGGGCTACGCCCTACGGGCGCACTCGCACGCCCCCGTAGGATCAACCATCAGCGAGTGATGGTCAACACAACGCTTCAGCCCACGACCGACCCTTCGGATCGCTCGGGGGCTCGGGGGTTACGCCCTATGGGCGCGCTCACGCGCCCCCGTAGGATCAAAACAAACTTCGAAGACGGACAGCCCAGCGCCGCCTCAACTGAGGTTGCAAACGGCGCGGGGCTCGGGGGCTACTGTCAGGATAGTATACCTCGGGTACCTACGGATCAACTTCTACAGCACGGCCCACTTACGGTTCGCAGTCCTTCAACGGCTCACCAAGAACTTCACAAAGGCGGCCTGTCCTCAGCGGTCGGGAAGCCTCACCAAGGCCCGAAGCCGAGGCGGGTGTAATCGCCCCGACCCTCAGGGATCGGACCCGAGCTATCAGAACCCTAGCGATCGGGATTCGCCCGCCGACCGCTACGAAGCAGTTATTACTTCAACAATCACGCCGGTTCAGAATTCCTAACGACGTACAGCTCCGCAGAAAAGATAAGCATTCCGAAAGATTCCGCAACTACTCGATTGGACGAGAAACAACCCACCAGGCGATAAAGCTGAACATTAAAGCAACCCTGTTCCCTCTGACTGAACAAAGGTACGAACGAGAGGCGCCGATCGTCTGCCCTGAACGCCAGAGAGCATGATTCACTAAAGACCGTGGCCCCACCTGTCAAAGGGTCACCCGTTTCCGTAGGCGGCAAGATGCTCAAACCATGGTCCAGTCGCCCCAACCATGGTTCGGTCAAACCAACCCAGGTCCGACCCTATAAAAGGGGTACCCGGGTAGCTAGCAAAGCGAGGAGAACAACAGCGATAACAACCACAGGAAAAGAAACACATCACCACCTGTAAACCACCCCCATCACGCGAGCTCGGGACTCTCGGATCCATCCGAAGCCCTATCGCATTGTACTCTCGTGTTCTTGAGATTCATACGATCGATTTCTCATCCCTGGACGTAGGGTATTACGCCTCAAGGCAGCCCGAACCAGGTTAACCTTTGAGTCTTGCTTGTAGACTAGGCCATTCGATTCCGAAAACGCACGATCCCCCATCCGATCGTATAAATTTACTGCGCCGGTGTACGAAACACCGACAAGTTGGATAATCAGTTTATGTCCAAAACTCTGACTCAAAAGTTGTATTTGAAGCAAAAGTTATATGGGCTTAAAATGCAGAATGGAGCAGATCTTTCTGAGCACATTAATGTATTTAATCAAGTTGTGGCTAACCTTACAAAGGTGGACGTGAAGCTTGATGACGAAGGCAAGGCTATTATTCTTTTGTGTTCATTGCCGAGTTCTTATGAGCACTTGGTCACTACGTTGACATATGGCAAAAGTGAAATTAAGGTGAATGATATCACAATGGCATTGCTTGCTCGTGATCAGAGGATAAAGATTAATGCTAGTGATAGTATTCCAACTGGAGATGCTTATATGGTCAGAGGTGATCGAGGGAGGGAGGTCGACAAGAAGAAGAAGAAGAAAGAAGAGCCGCAGTGCTATAAGTGCAAGGAGTGGGGACATATAAGAAGGAATTGTCCAGAACTGAAGCAGAAGGACATGGCAAATGTTGTGGCTTCTAAGAAGGATGACTCGGAAAGTGATAGTGATGTTCTTGTGCTATCAAAAGAAAAGTCTTGTGGTAAAGAAGCGTGGTTGTTTGATTCTGGAAGTTCATATCACGCAACATCTAGGAAGGAGTGGTTTTCTTCATATGTTGAGGGTGACTTTGGTTTTGCTCACTTGGGAGATGATACGGGCCACCGTATTTTGGGAGTTGGCAATATCAAGTTAACAATGTATGATGGACAGGAGGTGCTACTTGAGGGTGTGCGTCATATGGAAGGACTTAGAAAGAATTTGCATATTGCAACTTCACACTTGTTTTGCATGAGGTGCACATAACTGAATAATCTACAGCAACCAGAAGGAGACAGAATGCTATAGTTTAGTTTGATGATACAATATAATAAATCATTCTTTTTTATCTGGGGGGAACAAAATCTGTGGAATCAGAGACAGGAGGTGGTGCCGAAATTACTTATGACATAGTAATTCATTAAACTTCATCAACAGCTCTTCAGTTACACCTCCAGCATCACTTGGGAAAAATAAATAGTCCAGCAACCAATAAGGCAGGGACTCTGGTGTATGGAGATAAATAGGTTTTACAAACGACATACTCCAACTGAAAACTAATCGTGGTTCCCAAAATATCACCTTGAACCCTCTAGCACACAGAATGCAATTTGATACAGATATGCTGTCACAAATTGGGCATTTGACAGTGAGATTCTCTCACAACAATGATCCACCAAGACATTTTCATCTTGAGATAATTATTAGATTCATTTGGATCGCGAAGTCACACATGCTCAAATTGCAAAAATGTGAATTGTGCTATTGAATCGCATTGCAACCAGGCAACATAAACAAATAACCAATCTCACCTGCCTGGCTACCTTGGAACAAGCCGCCGGCGAAGTCCCGGCGGCGAGAGCGCGCTCGAAGCAGCACTCCTGCGCCTGCGCGAGCATGAGCTGCTCCAGCAACGCCACGGCCTGCGGGCTCATATCCACCGTCGCTTCCCCCTGCCCCTCCATCATCGCCCCCACCGCCCGAAAGGCCCCCGCCGCGAGCTGGAACTCCACACACGCCTCCTTCACCCCGCCCTCAGCGGCGCGGTCCACGGCCGCCGCGATCCTCGAGGCGACCGCGCCGAGGTTGAACACGAGCGCGGCCTTCTCGAAGCGCAGAGACGCGGATGCGTGCTTAAGGTGGGGCTTGAAGGCGTCGTGCCACGTGAACACGAGCGTCTCATCGAAGGCGCAGGGGTCGTCGCGCGCGGAGAAGAGGAGGCGGTGGTAGCGGAGGAGCAGGGCGCGGCGGGAGGCGGGGGGCTGGGTCTGCGGGTTCGGGGACGCGGCGGAGATCGCCGCGCGGGCGTCGCGGAGTTCGGTGAAGAAGGCAGAGTTGAAGAAGTGGCGGTCGCGGAAGAGCTCGGCGGCGGCGGTCTTCTTCTCCGGCACGGAGAGCATCGGCGAGGGTGGCCGGGACATGATTGATTGCCACGAATGGGGGGTGGACTTCCCCGAGGTAGAAGACTTCTGCTGCTTCTCCAACAGTGTGCGCTCCGTGCTGAGTTCATCTTTGGGCCTATCGCAAGATTTAACCGTATTGCATCATTTCAATCCAGCCCAGTCATTTATGCTTGGACTTTGTTACTAATCTAGTCCACGAGACTGCATCTAATAAAAATTTTACTCCTATTGTTTTTTCATATACCGTAAAATTTATGCTTACTCAGTGATCCACTTGCATTACTAAGTCAAGGTAATATCTTCTTACTAGGCTAGCCCTAAGATGTAGGCCCATGAACACATCCTCATGGCATGAGCACGATGGCATCATTGTAACAGACACGGGTACATTACAGCAAGAAAACTCTTGTTCATGCTCTCAGTTGTTCACACAATCCCGTTGGTTTCTAACATCAATTTTGACCATTCGATTTATTAAAAAAATTGTTTAAATGTGTAAAATTTTGTTATTATTCGATTTATCATTAGTAAAATTTAAATTATAACTAATAATTTTACATATTAAAATAAATTTGAATAAGACAGATGATTAAAGTTGATGTTAAAAATCAACAGTGTCAATATTTTAAAACCGAAGGGAGTAGTTTGTGGACATTTTTGACACTAGGAGTCTAAGAACAAGGATAGAACTTCATCAATTGAGTAACTCGAGAAACTGATAATAATACATAAAACTGATACTTAGTGACATGTTCTAATCAAGGAGCGCCCGCGAAAACACACAAGCTGACATGCTGGCACTCATGTGAACTGAAATACAGTAGGAGTACATCTAGTGAAGAGCAGAGGAGTGCATAAAATCCGTCTCCTCCGTCAAGCTCCAGGGATCCCTGAAGGCAGGCTACAGCACGCAAGGATGCAAGTGCAACTAACGAGATGATGAGAATTGCACAGTAGTGTAGCTGGCTACGAAACATACTAAAGTTGCCTAAAAAATCATCTTGCAATCATGAATGGCACTCCTATGTTAAGTTCAACAAGGATGGCGACTGAAATATATAGGCCATCCTATCTCCCAGCCTGAAAAATGCAGCTGGGTTTCTCAGGATAAAGTTGGGCAGAGAGAAAAGGCCCAGATAAAAGGGAGGTTCTTCTGATGCTCCTGCGATGCACAACCAATCATACGGTGCGATGCCACAAGCTGTCTCTAAAAACCTGCAACCTGTGTGCATGGCACGTCGTAGTAGCTTGATGTGTGTGAAGATTGGAAGCGAGGCGGTGTTTGAGATGGATGGGCGTTTGTGTTCAGTCCTTTCACATGTAGGTTGGACTGTGGGGCAGAGGAGGAGGTCCTGGTGGTGGAAGAGAAGAGGAGGCAGCGGCCATGGCTGGCCCTGCCGCTGGCGCTGGTGTCATGGGGACATCCTGTGCACTGGACGCGTACTCCATGCCGGTGGACTCACTGGCGAAACGAGATTGGAGGAAGAGGCCGTGGGCGTTGTCCATGTCGTAGTCCCAGACGGAGCTGCCCGGACCCCAGGCACTGAACCAAGCCTCGTCGGCGGGACCCCACACGCCGCTGCCGCTGGACGCCACCGGCGGCTGGAACATGGCCGTGTTCCCGTCGCCGCTCTGTTGATCGGCCGCCTGGGCCTGAGAATTTGTCTGGGGCTTGGAGTTCTTTGCCTCATCTGCTTCAGGGAGCAGGGGCGTCGCTTCACTGTTGGACGCTGGTGGTTCTTCTCCGTGATGCTCCTGAGCTTGCTTCGCGCGAATCTCGTCCGGCGTCGGGGGAGCGGACGACGAGGAGGAGGAGCACGACGCCGCGGCGCTGGCGCTGGTGCGGCCGCTCCCGCCGACGCGGCCTTTGCCGAGGTACAGGTCCGGGAAGTTGAGCCGCGCGTTCTCGCCGCGGAGCTTGAAGGCCTCGCGGTCGTACGCCATGGCGGCGTCCTCGGCGGTGTCGAAGGTGCCGAGCCACAGCCGCGTGCGGTTCCGCGGGAGGCGAATCTCCGCCACCCACTTGCCCCAGTGGCGCTGCCGCACGCCGCGGTACAGCTTCGGCGGGGCCTGCTGCGCGCGGAGCAGGTGCTGGAACAGCGCCGGCGGCACGGCCCCGCCGCGGAACCCTCGCGGACTCAGGTTCAGCGCCTCGCTCCAGTAGCGCAGCAGCATCTGCTGCTGTACCTCTGGCGCCACGAGCTGCGGCGGGAACAGAGGACTCGCCGCCCCGAACTGCTGCTGTTGCTGGTCGTTGCCGCCGAAAGAAATCATCTGCTGGCGCTGCACAGGCTGTTGTTGCTGCTGCGGTGGAAGAGGCTGCTGCTGATACGCGCCAGAGTACTGGAACAGGGGGAGGGGCGTCAGGCCTGCCAGTGCAGCCTCGGATGATGCCGCGGCCGTGGCCGGATCGTACGCGAACGGAAATATTTGCCGCGTCGGTGGCCAGGATGTCGCCTGCGGCGACAAAGGGTTGGAAACAGAGGACGAATCAGGGGAAGCAGGGGCCGACGAGAGCGAGGACACTGAGCGGAGGAGTTGGTCGGGGCTGCGCGTCTTTTTCAGGGGCCGGAGAAATGCGGCCGCAGGCGCATCTTCTAAAACTGGCGCCAGCTGCGGCCTCTCCGCCCCTGCCGAACTCACCGCTTTCCCTTTCCACTTCCGCCCGCGTCCGCGGCCACCGCCGCCGTCCCCGCCCCTATCCACCGCGTCCATCCCGATCAGCGCGCCGAACTGTGTGAACTGTGTGTGTGTGTGTGTGTGTGTGTGTGTGTGTTCCGGCCGCCCGCCGCAGCAAACTGCACGGAGCTACTCCTACAAGCCGCGCGCGTGGGAAACAGGAGCGAGGCTTTGCCAACTGCCAAGCGGGCGACCGGTGTTTCGAGTGGTGGGGGCTGCGAGCGAGCCAATATGGCGCGCGGTTCTGATTCGGAGCGACATCCGTGCGAGCCGCTCCCTTTATAGCGCGCATGATCTGCCAAAAAGGCGAGCGATTTTTTGGAGCGCTTGGTGGCGTTCCACGTAGCGGGCGAAGAAACGGCCGGCGTCGCTCTGTGGCGGGAACGGATCGTGGTCGGTGGCCAGGGCCCCACGCGCAATGACCTCCTCGACGCCGGTCGCCGCGATCCGTGCCCCCGGTCGTAGTAGCTTTCGGTTGCTGTCAGTCAGTCCGTCGCCCGGTTCTGCATGGCTGGACGGCAGCGATCGAGAACGAACTCGAGGACCGATCTGATCTCGAATCCGTTGCTTTCCTTCCGCGCCACTGCTCTTCCGCGGCTACACGAGCAAAAGTCGCGTCCCGGTTTTGTTCTGGCGCCGATTGTACGTGCTGGCGTACGTAGACTTGAGATGGTCCAATCGGACTCGCAATAATTTGACGGTCTGACTGGTATTCGATTGACACTGGTCAGCAGACTATCAATGAGAAGGAAGCAAGGGTGTAGTTCGCACGTCACACGTTCACGTCGCGACCGGTATTTGTTGCATTTGTTATGGAGGATTAGGGGATCAGGGCAAGCATGATTTGGGCTGTGTTAGGGCGTCACAAGCCGAAAGGGGAGTGAATCATCGGCCAAATCAGCTTATCATCTGAATTGATTAGGAAAAGGCGTGGCTTAAATTAGTAGTACTCCTAAGAAGCCTGTAATTGCTTACAGCTTCCGGTAGTTTATGGCCCCTCTTTCCTTGATATGCAGGGTGCTTCGGATAAGTATGTGACCACTTCGTCGCTTTGATGCAGTACCAAACTAATGTAAGGTCGAGATGCATTCCTTGCAGCAGTCGAACTACTCGCGTAGAATAATGTGTTTGGACGATGTTGGACCACTAGTTACCGCCGTGGTTTGGCTTGGCACGGGATCTCTACCTCTTCAAATGAAAGTGTCTGCACTGTTTTTTATTGTCTCGGATATCCTAGGTTCCTGACTGAACCCTTGTTTAGTGGAGTAGGAGGCTGTTTGGATTGACGCTGACGCCGCTCTGCCAAAAGTTGGCGTGCCCGCACGCGCCATCATTGATTTGGAGCTCGCTTGGAATCGCTCCAAAATTTGGCTTGCCAACGTGTATGAGCAGCGGCGTAGTTGTTTTATCTTTCCAATGTGCGGGCGAGACGAGGGCGCCGAAATCGTCGACCAATGCGCGGGCGCGCGCCAGCGTACCAAGATTTGGCGAGCTGACTACCGGCCGCATCCAAACATACCCTAGAATTCAATTCAGAAGAATCTGGATGGCAGCACTGTTTCTCCCACCCCATCAGGCCACAATGGAACATTCTTAACTGTTGTTGCGTTAACCTACACTTTGCTGACGATGTCCACGCGATCAAGTCACGCTACATGAGCTAGATAGCTACTGCAAGTCTGGAAGCACTAAGCAGGCTATTTGCATATGGAGACAGAGATGCTACAACAGAAATAGATTCCGGGAGATCTGCAACCTTACGCATGTGCGCAGAAGCCTTTCGCGAAATCTCTACACTCTTTTACCTATAGACAAGGACTCTAAAAAAGGAACTAAATTCCAGAAGGAAAAGTCGCAAATAGTGTACATGTTGCAGTATTTTCAGCGCAATAATGTTCAATACTCGTTTTATCCGCTCTGGAGGTGAGAAAGCTAGTATATATCATTCTACGAACCTTTTTTTGGACGAAATCATTCTACGAACCTTTTTTGGACGAAATCATTCTAGAAACATAACTTTAGGAGCATGTCCTTACAAAAAACTTTAGGAGCACATATATGAATGGAGTACTCCTACTTAGCAACGAGAGCACGATTAACAGGAACCAAATAGAAGGTGCCAAGTACTCATGTACTTAGGAAACAAATGTCCGGATGAAAACTAATGCGAGCGTGCGCTCCGTTAAACCCTGTTTCCCGAAAAAGCGGCACAGACAGAAGCGGCACTGCTCAATCACGCCTTTTTTGGCACGTCTTCGAGTGGCAGCACGCGCCCTCGTCCATTTCCGCACGCCCCGGACGACTCACTTTCGGCACGCACGATCCGGAAACGGCACTGCGCGCCGCGCATCATATCTATATCCCGTGCCGTAGTTTACTCGGTAAGTCCACGGCAGCAGGCGGGGAGAGGGCCCCGCCGCCACCGCCTGCCTGCCGGCCAACGACCACCACGTGACGACGGACCGCCGCCCAGCCCCACCCGCCACCAACCCTTCCAAACTCCACTGATGGCGACGTCGGTCCGGCGAGCGGGGCGGACGTTCGTCTTGCGCTACTGCGCGCGCGTGGCGCACGGGGCCGAGTCCAGGGCACACCCTGCCCGTCATCCGGCTCGCCGGCCCCGGGGGCTGGCACGAGGGCGTGCTGACTTCCGCCCGCGGTGATTGCAGGCGGGGTAATGGCGGGGAGACTTCTCGCCGACGTCAAGCCTCATGTCCACGGCAGCGAACTTGGCGTTGTCGCGCCGGAACATGCCTGGCGAGACGACACGTCCCCGCGACGCACCTACTGGTTAATCATGCGCGGCCGGGTCGATCGTGCCGTGCCAATTGGCATGCAGATGAGTTCCAAAGGTGGCGATGTTTACCAGGCAGCATAAGTCTAGGGAAAGTGCTCGACGGCTACGATCGATGCCAGTTGACTTCGACGGCTTTGTTCCTTCCACTGAGTAGCTTGGCTTAGCTGGTGCGCGAACTATACGGATTCCAGAAAGTTCCGTGCCAATCACCGAAAGGCTAAGTTTAACTCCATATTCCTTCCACTGAAACGTGATTTTGTAAGACAAAGCAGGAGTATCCTGGATGAAAAAAAATCAGAAATGTCATGCATATAATGTTCGACAAATGCGAGTTTGACAACATACAAATGCCTGGCTTCTCTGAGATGCAAGATGTATGATATGGAGCAATATTTGCTAATCATTCCCATGAAATCAGAAATTTAAGAAGTTGCCATTTAATAATTTGTCTAATGCTTAATAAGAAATGCAAATACTTGTAGCAATAATTAGATGTTCAGTGATGTCAAAGCAGAATAAGTCCTATGGCCACTAAGAAAATGGAAAAAAGAAGAGCAAAAAATTCAGCCTTGAATGCCTGGCTTCAGCTCCTATGCTTTCTTACCCTGTTCTTCTTTTAAATTCTTCGTATGGTGATCATGATAACAAAAAGAAAATGGTTCGCTTGCCGTCAAACCGAACTCACAGCAGGCAGGCCTATCGCTTCTTTCCAAGACGATGGTAAACACATCAGTTAGCTGGATGCCAGATTGAACACTGCAGATTACGCACTGCATAATCATGCGTCTTCCGGTACTGAAGATAAGCGAGACCCGCACTTAATTTACGATATGGCCACTCCAAACACACAATGATTGCAAGCAAGGTGTGCCGCCGCCCGCCGATTCACATTGTTTATCACCTTAAGCTCGACATCACATCACGTAACGACCTTATCTGCAAGCTTAGCCTGGCTGCAAGGTGCGTCCCGTTATTTTATTACTGTAACTCAGCTGAGCTCACAAACAGGGAGATCAGCTCGAGCTGTCCGGATATTTCTGGCCTCGGAAGCACGCATCAAGAAGGATCGCCGGCGCGTTCCGGAACCGTACCGAACGGATTAGCATCTGCGCATTTATTTAGTCCGTAATCAACTCCGGCCGTTCTTTAAAATTTTGCGTGTCAATCGTTAGTGCTTGGGTTGGCAGCGATGGCGTCACTGTGTTTGTAGTATGTGCTGGGTTGGGTTTGAATCTTCTCTCCATCGAAGCCGATAAAAGATCTTGCAGCATCTGCACAAATATCTTGCGTGTAGATGTTAGGCGAGCAACTGCATACTCCGTTGTTTTTGTTTTAGCTTCACAAGCTAATAAAGTTTTAAGGATTGTCATTCCAGTTATCCCAGAAACTTGCGGCACTTCATTCTTATTTTTCGGCCAGCAGACGAGAAGAATGTAGCACTGCGACATGTAATAAGCAGTAAGCGTACTAGTAATTAAGACTGACTGATACAGGTAGATACTTTTCTGTCTCGCTGGAGGAGTAAAATGACATCGAATCAGCAAAGAACGTCATGGTCCATTTTTATAGAAGTGTTCCTTCTTTTAAGAAAAAAATATAAATGAAATGAAAAATGTGCGTGGTTCTTCGTAGGCCAATGTCATTATCTCACCTACTCCCTCCGTTATTAAATTAGCTCGTCGTTGATTTTTACGATCAACTTTAACTATTTGTCTAATTAAAAAATTTTGCTCGAATATGTAAAAATTTAAATTATAATTCAAATAACTTTAATGATAAATCAAATTTTATCAAAATATATGAAATTTATAATAAAAAAATTGAATAAAATGAAAAGTAGTTGAATTTAGAAATCAACGGTGACATTAATTAAAAACGGAGTCGTTAGCTCGTCGTCAGACCTTGATGGGCTGACTGGCCCGGAAATATCTGCAAACGCATCTCTGAAAATGGACAAACGGATAGGTCAGCGTGCTTTACCGAATACTCGCAGGGTGTGGAGTGTGTTTTCTCGAACAGTACAATGTTGTATGACACCTGACCTAACCCCACTAGCAATACAGATGTTCCAGTATTATTAGGTGAAGTGCAGACAAATCCAAAAAGAACACTAGCGGGGAGATTTATTTATTTTTTTCCTAATGCAGAGTTATTCAGTTACAGGTAAACCTGTCATGGCTCAGAAATTGAAACCAAACCCAGACTGAACCAATAAACCACAATAACGTCAACCCAATCCAAATCAGACCACTTATATTATTTTCAGACCAGACCAAACCAAACTGACTAAAAATTGAAACCGGTTTGAATTACACCAGCCCACTATCACCACACCGGTTTGAAACCGATTTCTGAACCATTTCTAACCCATGAGACATGAAAGTACAGTTGTATTACAAAATAAATGTATCCGTATTAAAACTTTTCCTTCCCAATCTCTAAATCCTGATCACGATTGATTCTACGAACAACAACGTCACCCCGTCAAAATTAAAAGGAACAATAGAACGGATTAAAATGAAAATCGAAACGGCTAGGCAAAAAGCTTCAATAATCAATCATCAACACTTCTTAAGCAGAACAAAGGATTCGTTAACCAATCATCAACAATTCAATAACCAATCATCAATGCTTCTTAACGAATCGATCAAAAGCCTTTGGACAAATTAAAGAACAGCAGGTTCCCGACTGCATGTTGCTTCAATCCTAGGAAGGGACGACGACGACGACGACAACAACAAACTTTTTTAGTCCAAGCAAGTTGAAGTTGGGATAGATCGGAGATGAAACGATTAAAAAGTACTCCCTCCGTTCACAAATAACTGTCATTTTAGCTTCGGACGCGAGAATTAAAAAAATTATTAGAAAAAGAAAAATGTGTATTAAAAAATAAAAAAATTGAGTTGGAAAGAAAGAAAGCTGTGTTGGAAAAAAAAATATATTTAGAAGTGAGAATGACAATTATTTTTTAAAAAAAATTTGAAGGCTAGAACGATAAGTATCTGTGAACAGAGGGAGTAGCAACAAACCACCATCAAAGTACATAAATTGCTAGCCTCTACGAAGTCTTATCATAATTAACTTTTTCCAATCTTTACGAGGTGAATGGGATCATGGTAGTTTTTACCGGTTCTCTCTTCCCCAGATCTGGCAGAGCATGGTGCCTCGCCTCCATCTATCTCGAAGAAGCTCACGTTGAGACGAAGCTCTTGGAGGGCGGAGGCTATGGGCAAGCACGCAGGACGTCATACTCCTGTGGTAGGCATCTCGAGCTGCCATACGAGATGCCGCGGCGAGGTGGAGATAGCTGGGCGGCTGGGCGACGGGTCAGAGCAGCACGGCGGCCGCGAGCGCTAGGCGACGGGGCAGAGGAGCGCGGCAACAAGGCGAGGAGCGAGGTGAGGGCGCGGAGGAGCGCGGCGAAACCTAGCGCTCGACTGCTCGAGGAATCCGTCGAACATGGAGCCATGGCCTCTAAAGTTTCAAGCACCGAAACCGTGGTCCGTGGACACGGAATGGGTTCGGAGCCCTGGTCTGAAACCGTTTGGACCCGAAAATTTAGAACCGAAATTAACTCAAACCAAACTAATTTCACACTCCACCCGAACCAAACCAGCCCTTTTAATATTTCAAACTGTTTTGAACCCGCCCAAAAGAAACCAGTAATAAAACCAACTATTAGAAGTGGTTCCCAACCAAACCGTTGCCAGGTTTAGTTACAGGCTCTAGCAACCCGTGGGGAAAAAACATTTGATCGTGGTACGCATCCATATTTAATTGAAGCATACAACTTTTTAAGACATGGTGATCGTCTTTGCTTATAAGGGAACTAATGCCACAAGCGTATATTTCCGTTTCCATGTGCCAAAAGTTTCTGACCATTAGTGTTTGGTTTTGCTATCCATGGGAACCTGCTGGAAGGAATAGATCTGTGAGCAGTCATCATCAAGAAAAGTATGTGGATGCCTAATTTAAGGTCGCCTTTCAAGATTCTCCAAACCGTAATTAAATGGGAAGGAGCCGAGTCGTAGTGGCCGTCGCGTTCAGTATGTTCAGTCTTCGTTATACCTGGCCAACGGGCCGGGCCGGCACAACACAGGCCAGTCCAGGCTTGGCCCGACTGCGAGGCGGCTCGGCACGGCCCGCTTAGCTCATCGGGTCGGGCCATGTCGGCCCGCGGGACGACCACTCAGGCCCAGACACGGTTCAGGTGATTTTACATGGATTGGGCCGGCTCGAAACACGGAAAAAAATAAAATTTATTTTTTGAAGATATTACTGAAAAATTAATTATATAATATAGAAAAATATAAATTTTAAACATAAATAAGTCAAATTACATATATTTTAATATTAAATTTCAATAAAATAATAAACGGGTCATGTTGTGTCGAGCCGGGCTAAACGGGCCGTACTCGGGCCGGCCCAGCGGGCCTACAGCCAGGCCCAGGCACAGCTCGAGTCGTGCCTCGGGCCAGCCCAACTCGTCTGGCGGTCGTGCTTGGGTCGAGCCAAAAGTGTCGGGCCTCGACCCGGCCCAGTTGGCCAGCTATAGTCCTCTCGTTTCTTATAAAAAGGTTTGTTCAGTCTTTGCTCTGCTTCTGGCCATGTCTGCACATCTTTTACTCTAATTAGATGATATTTGGGTTCGCCCTATGTCCCTTATCTTTTGCTGTTCTATTTTCGGGCTTCGAGCCGCCTTTGTAACTTGTGACTTTTGTTTCAATAAGTAAATTCTGGTGGGGAGTTTGGGCTTCTGTTGCAGACATGATGATGCTTGATTGCCCCAGAGAGGCCTTTCGACCGTGGGCTGGAGTGCGTGACTAGTATAAAGCCTTCTTCAGCAATGGTGAGTTGGTGACCCTGGAGAAGACATTGATTAATCTAGTTGAATTACTTTCCCGCAAACTACCATTAGCATTCAGCAACCAGAGTCATAATTCAATTTTTTGGATGCATATTCATGCGAGCTCCTTATATCAGTAAGAAAAATTGAACAAGGAAACATCACAATTCGACCAGTCCTCTGAATATGCGTGCAGACGAACAGCCCTACTCCTGGACTCTCACGTCTCACCGACGGCTTCCTTCCGTGTACGGCTCCCCTGCATGTGCCAACGAACTTTCCGCGCCTGCGCCTCAAAATTCTCGACTGTACACGCCCGAGTGATTCCGCACCAACCAGCAGGCGCCCGGCTCGGGCGACGGCCCAACGGTCACCACGGCCGCGGACGCGTAAGGCACGGCGCCGGACGGCCGGACC